>JBAKBP010009196.1:0-85487 GCA_037953745.1 Lithodes maja | reverse complement strand
GGGGGGGCAGTAGGGCACAGGTGGAGGAGAGTAGGGATTGTCATGTCTCGGCGAAGCAGTGGGCGGGGGACACGGAGTCTGGTGCTGTGGAAGCGCTAGAGCACCTGCCTGAGCAGCAGTGTGCAGCACGCCAGCACCAGCTCGGTTCATACCCCACTGGTCGTGCCGAGCCCTGAGTCTCACAACTCGGGCGGTGCGAGATGTTCCGCAGGCAGGTCATGTGACTGTTAAAAGACCGTTAGCCTCGTTGTTTCGGTGGTTTAAGGTGGGCGACGAGGCCTTGGCATGGTTGCCAGGTCAGGGTCGACCCATGGCTGCCAAGGGTGGTGGTCAAAAGGAGGACATTGAGCAGATTGGTAGGGTCGGCTGTGGTATCGCAGTGCCCGGTCGTCACATAGCCTCCCAATGCTGCTCTAGTCTAATGCAACAGCCCTACCATAGACCGACTGTATCTGGCCATGTCGCTGAAAGCGGTGATGCTGCGCAGGCAGATGTCGTCACAAGGAATGCGGGGGTGCGCATGTACGGTATCGGCGGGGAAGCCTTAGCAATAATGAACTGTGGGAGTGACTGCACGGGTGGTACTGATTGTCCCTCTCATCTGGCTGTTCTAGGGACGAAGGTGGAGAAGGAGGGAGACTACAGGTTAGAAGCTGCGGTCTCGGCTGGGTTGTGGGAGGGCACAAGGCATGTTGTTCGTGGAGACAGTGCAAGGCAGTTATTTACTAGGCTATGGCAGTACTTTCGCATGTTTGTTGCTTCTCCAGGCCTGAGGTACGGGGTAGAATCCGACATGCAGGCTGGAGATAGTGCAAGGCTCAGTTTAATTCCCTGCCGTATAAATCCTGCTCGACAGCCTATGGTGCAAGCAGAGCTGGATTACGTGTGGACGAAGGATCTGAGGGATAAGGAATGTCGTGAGTGGTCGTTGCTTGTAACTTTGTCCGAGCGTGCTAAAGAGGTATGTGGTTTTGTTGTGGACGGGAGTACCTACCAGTGCAATGTTGTGCCTGACGGACTTAAGAATGCACCAGCAACGTGTCAGAGCCTGATGAATGAAAGTGAAAAGGACAATGATGCGCTGGGGCATTTCGAGATCTATGTTCCAGCCTATGGTCCGGTCGGTGTAGTTTACCCAGATCATTACCCTCTCGAGATCTTGGACCAGTTTCACAATCGGAATATGAGGCTGACCAGGTGGTCACTAAGGTTATTGGTATATAACCTGGACATAAGCCATATTGCCGGTTGTGACAACGAGGTTGCATGTGGTCGTTCAGGGGTATATGATCCTGGGTAAATTGACACACGGGTAGCCTCCTGCTTTGGTTTGAGTAGTATTTTGCGCTTGGTGCTTGTTGGCTCGCGGTTGTAGCCCAGCGTATTGGGTCGTAAAGCAGGATTGTTGAGCGTTTGGTATAGAAGAAAATAGGCTGCCCTTATAGTGCAGCCGGAAAAAAACATATTAAAATATAAAAATCATATAAAAACTCTTTCTTTTTGATGAAGATAATTGTATAAGTTTGTCATAGCCTATAAGTGTTTGAGTAGTCCACGAACTATCAAACGGCTGAGCTGCTGTAAGCTCGCTCTGGGAGCATGATATTATGTCTTTTACTATTGTTGGGAGGAGTTATGAAATGTGAATTTTTTTTTTTATAAGATGTGTTTTAGTGATAAACTCAGCGTTGTTTTAGTGCCATGCGGTCGCTGGGTGTGAGGGGTTTGATGGGGTTCTGTATATCAGATTTTAGCTCAGGGTTGAGCAAGTAAAATCTTGGGGGAGGTGTGACGCATGTCGAGTATGAGCATGCTGTACAGAACGCCCAGTCAGGCCCCACTCTCGCTAGGATCGTCAGGGCAGGAACTTTGGCTGTAGTCTGTGTAGAGTTTCCTAACTCAGTTTATGTGAACCGTTGTACTATAAGTATTACATTATGTATTTTGTTTTCTTCTAAGTCAACGAGTTCTATTTTAAATCATTATATATAAGTATTGTGTGTGGGAGATTTATATATATATAATGATGTGATGAGAGAGAGCGAGTTATGTAACGGAGGACAGTGTGCGCGCCACGAGGTGTGTAGGCCTCACTCCCTCCTCCCTCCTTCCCCCCTCCCTCCCCCCTCATCAAGCGCGTGGGAATCCTTTGTCGATCCCAGATTGAGAGAGAGAATGTGACGTCATGATTGCCGTTATGCTCGCTACGGGGCCGAGTATAAAAAGGGAGGTCTCGCCATTTTTAGATCAGAACTCATCAGGCAAAGCGACCTCTCATATCCCTTGCAACTATCCATATTCTTCCGACTGATGTGAACTTTCTCTACTCTCTGAACAGCCTACCTTCTTCTCTTCTCGTCCCTGTATAACCTCAATGACCCCTTTGGTGCAGATTTAGTCAGCCAAAGTATTATCGCTTGAGTTCTCACGAGATAAGTGCCTGTTAGATAGCCTATTTTTGGAAGGGTTAACTAGAATAGGATTGATTGATGTTTGTTGCACTCGTATATGCATTTCCCTGTGTGCGATTATTCATGTTCCTGTTTTCTGCTGGTTTAGGCAATGCTAGACTGGGATAGGGTTCCTCGAGTTGTGATTTCCTATGAGTGCTAGGTTGGTTGAACCAGCACAATTGCAACGGAGACGTGGGAAGCCTAGGGGGTCTTTTTGATTGTGTACCGTGGGAGTTTAGCACTGTGTTGCGAGTGAGGGCTTTTGCCTGTGCCACCCAACACTGTGCTATCTCATTTGCTTGACTTTGAGAGGATCGCCAGGAGAGAACCAGATACTAGTGATCTGGATCTCTCAAGAGAGCATCCCGTCAATTACCGTAATTTGGCCGCACAGTCTTAAGGACCTCGCTAGGCTACGAGCCGCTTGCTCAGCCATTGTCTCTTAACCTTAGATATCCCAGCTAGACCTTTGCTCGACCAGCAGATACAGTATAGTATTGAAGCTTCTCCTTATGTATATTATTGTTTAAGCACTATTGATTTCATGTGTGGCACGCTTAGCTACTTCAGAGATTAGTGGCCCACGAGCACAATCTTAGTAGGCTATTGCCAGTGCATTGTCGGAGTACTTCTTCTTAATGTTTGCCATATCCTATTGCTTATTCTTATAATTCTTCTTATGTCAATTTAAAGCCTTTAATTACCAGTGAGTTATTCATTAAATTGCTGTTCAAAATCCGATACTTACTTCTTATGAGTATTCGAGAAGCATCTAACTTATCAGAAGATTCCTTGCTTGATGCTCGAGGACTATTGTTTAACGTAACGTAATAGTGCCGATCCGAAGTAGAGGGTGGAGGACTTCTTAAGTTCTTAGTTCAAGGGTGGATTACTTCGGCTTCGGCCAACACTATTCTTTAGTGTTGTAGTACTTTCTTCTTTGTTTGATTGTTGACCAGACTAGATAACTCCCGTCTAGTTATTAGTCTGTTGTGTGAAACGCTAGTACCGAGTTCTTGTATACCCCGTTATAGCAGATAGAACTCCGGAGGGTAGTGGCGTTTTTTGTTCGGCTGGCAGTACTCTGGGGTTGGGATCGTGTGTTTCCGTTGTGGCAGCGAGCCATACTCGAGTCCTGTGTAAGAGCCCTAGTGTACCCGAGTGCCCGGTCGTAACAGAGATTACCTATACTCGAAGCATTATATATCCAAGCCTTACATCAACAACCAAACTCTGGACCTTCAGATCCTTCCTTCTGCCAAAAGGCACTATCCTACAGGACCTAACGCCCCCCCTCGCCCTCCAGTGCACTTGACGCAGCCCCCCGCGCTACCTCCTTCAGCTTCGTCTTCTGCCGGCGCCACACGTACTACGCAACTTAGGTCACGCCCCTCGACACGCAGCCAATCAGCTTCGACCCTGCCACCCGATCACCACCTTCCCGCATCCAGTGCGCATGCGTGACACGGTCCTCTCTTTTACACTCCTAGAATACCCCTCCACCAATAGCAGACTTTTCCCCCCTGATTTTTGCCTCCTCTGATCCTCCACCCTCTATATATACCCTTCCTGTTTACCTTTTATATCATTCTATCCTTACTTGATAATGCTGGTTGTCCAGTGAAACGCGTCGTATATCCTGTATCATCATGTACATTAATGTAACCCTGTACCACCATGAATTTTGCTAATCTCATTCATCTACTTCCTGCCACCCAGCGAAAACTCATCAGAGACCTTGAAACTTTGAATAATAAAATTTCCAACGCAGAAATTGCCATTTCTTTCAACCTCGTATGTATTAAAGAAAATATATATATATATATATATGCTTCTAGTCTCTCAGTGGGGATCGAACCATCGACCATCAGAACGATAGCCGACGCTTTAATCAATTACACCACGGCAGTCTAAAAGACACTCAGCCTTCTATCCTATTTATGTTAGGGAGAAGGGAAACCCACTAGGCGAATATATTTCAATTCAAACCTAGTTGTAGGATCCATAGTGGCTCACGTGTATTTGTGATATATTCTCAATATTTGTAACTCATGCTTTGTGGGTTAGAATTAAATTAAATCAATTTGAACCCGAGTTGCGTCGGGACACTCAAAAATCCGTGTATGGTATTCTGGAAATATGGATCCTACAACTAGGTTTGAATTGAAATATATTCGCCTAGTGGGTTTCCCTTCTCCCTAACATAAATAGGATAGAAGGCTGAGTGTCTTTTAGACTGCCGTGGTGTAATTGATTAAAGCGTCGGCTATCGTTCTGATGGTCGATGGTTCGATCCCCACTGAGAGACTAGAAACATTTAGTGGCTCACGTGTATTTGTGATATTTTCTCAATATTTGTAACTCTCATGCTTTGTGGGTTAGAATTAAATGAAATCAATTTCAACCCGAGTTGCGTCGGGACACTCAAAAATCCGTGTATGGTATTCTGGAAATATGGATCCTACAACTAGGTTTGAATTGAAATATATTCGCCTAGTGGGTTTCCCTTCTCCCTAACATAAATAGGATAGAAGGCTGAGTGTCTTTTAGACTGCCGTGGTCTATCTATCTATCTATTGCCTGACGCCGTGATCCCCGAAGGGGTGGCCACGAACGAACCGCCCCCATGCACCTCTGTCCCCAGTCAGTCGACGCCCCTCCCCCCAACCAGCACCGCCTTCATTCATGTAGTTCCTCACTCCATCCTTCCACCTCATATTCGGTCTACCTCTCCCCCTCTGTCCCTCCACCTCGCTCTCGTACACCCTCTTAGTCATTCTCTCGCTTTCCATACGTTCCATATGGCCGAACCATCTCAAGTTGTTCCTTTTCACACTTTCCAGCACATCTACCTCCACACCACACCTCCTTCTTACTTCCTCATTAGTCTGTCTATCCCTCCATGTAATTCCGCACGCACTCCTTAAGTAATTCATTTCCACTGCTCTCACTCTTGGTCTGAGTCTCTCAACCAACGTCCATGCTTCGCTTCCGTAAGTCAGTGTCGGGATTACCACACTGTCATGCAAGGACTTCTTCACTTCCATACTGACCACCCTATTTCTTGTTACTGCTTTTAGCGTTCCTACAACCCTCTTCCCCTGTTGTACCCTCTCCCGCACCTCTTCATCCATAGTCCCATCTTTACTCAACACACTGCCCAGATACTTAAAAGAGTTGACGATCTCCATAGCCTGACCGTTCAGCTTCACCTCACACTCTGTGACTTCACCCCTTTCGAAGACCATAACCTTGCTCTTCCCCGTATTTACCTTCAAATTCCGTTTTACACACACTGTTCCAAACTCATTTACCAGACCCTGCAACTCCCATTCATTATCACTCATCAGAACTGTATCATCCGCAAACAGCAGTATAGGTAGCTTCCACTCAATTCCCTCCCTTTTCAGCGATACACCAACATCCACTGCTCTTGATAGTATTTCTTTCATAACTCCATCCATATATACAGTAAACAACCACGGGGACATCACACACCCCTGTTTCAAACCAACATTCAGGTCAAAGAACTCGCTCTGCTCACTCTCCACACGTACTGCCGCCTTTGCACCCTCATACATGCTCTTCACTGCTTTCAGCAACTTGCCCTCTACTCCGTATATTCTAAGTACTTTCCACAAACCTTCTCTATCCACTCTGTCATAGGCCTTCTCCAGGTCCATAAAGGCAACATACACCTTTTGTTTCTTCTCCAGATACTTCTCCACAACACAATTCAGGGTAAAAATCTGATCTACACATCCTCTTCCCTTCCTAAAGCCTCCCTGCTCGTCGCCTATCCATTTCTCCGTTCTCACTCTCACTCTCTCAATCACTACCCTACTGTATACCTTCCCTACTACGCTTAGAAGACATATTCCTCGTTGGTTACCACACACTCCTCTTTCCCCTTTGCCCTTATATAGGGGGACTATTATGCCAGTCTTCCAGTCATCGGGTGCACTCCCCTTCTCCCATGCTAGTTTGCACATTTTCCATACCCATTCTATCACTATCTCACCACCATACCTCAACATTTCCCCACACACTCCATCTGTTCCTGGTGCTTTCCCCAACTTCACTCTTTTCATGGCTTCCCACACTTCTGACCTCCTGATCCCCACCTCCTCCTCCACTACTTCTCTTCTCCCTCCCATACCATATCCAGCTATGTTTGCTGGCTCTTCATTCCTTTCATTTAGCAACTCACTGAAGTACTCCCTCCATCTTTCGACTCTCTCTTGCTTCTCGGCTAGCATTCTCCCATTCTTATCTTTCACACCCTTACTGTTTCCCTTGCTGCCTTCCCTAACTTTCTTGACTTCTTTCCAGAACAGTTTCTTACTCTCCCTCCATTTTACACTCAGATTCCTTCCAAATTCCTCATCTACTCTTCTCTTACTTTCCTTCACTACTCTCTTCACCACCCTCTTACTCTCCACGTACCTCGCTCGTTTCTGTCTCTCGGAATCTTCATTCCCTCTACTACCCAACCACTCTCTATATGCTTTCTTCTTTTCTTCCACAGCTATTCTTACCTCTTCTGTCCACCATGCTGTACCTTTCACTCCCCTCCCTCTTCTCCTCACTCCACACACCTCCTCACATGCTGCACAGATCTCATCCTTAAACACCTTGCTCATCTCCTCCACTTCCTCCATAACTTCCAGGTCGAACCCACCTAGTCGTCTTTCCACTGCTCTCCTGTACTCCTCCCTGACTTCCTCCTCCTGCAACCTCTCCACCCTCCTCACCATTCCACCCTCCTCTCGCCTCCCTCCCGCTCTCCTCACCCACTTCTTTTGTATCCTAACCTTAGCTACCACTACATAATGATCAGACAGACCCCCTCCAATACCCCTATACACCCTAGCATCCATCACAGATTTCTTCATTCGTTCATCCACACATGCATAATCAATCAATGACTTTCGTTCCACCACTGTCTTATCCTTCATCGTCAACATCCGTTTCCATGTGTACCTGTGGATCATTCTGTGTCGGAAGAAGGTGTTGGCTATCCACAGCCTCCTCCCCACACATACGTCCACAAGTGCACTACCATTCCCATTCACCTCTGATGGTACCCCCCACCCTCCCACCACTCCCTCAACTTTCCTATCACCCACCTTACCATTCATATCCCCAATCAGAAATATTCTTTCGTTCTTGTCAAACTTCTCCAGGCACGCCTCCACATTCATCCAGAACTCCTCTTTCTTTCTTTCAAGTATATCCTCTGTCGGGGCATACACGCATACAATCACCCACGTTTGTATTCCTACTTTCATTCTCACCCACACAATCCTTGAACCCACAGACCCATACTCTCTTACACATTCCTTCCATTTGCTACTTACAAACAAACATGCACCTTCTCTCGCTGTTCCTTCACTCACTCCAGCACACACACCCATTCCACACTCCCATTCTCTCACATCTGAACCTTTCCATTTGGTCTCTGTCATTCCACATACATCCAGCCTGGCATTCACTAACACTTCCAGAACCTCTCTCTCTTTTGTGCCATCATTCATGCCACTAACATTCCATGTAGCCATTCTCAGAATGTCCGAAGGCATGTCCTTAGTCGGTCGTGGTTCGTCAACGTTGGTTCCGTCCGCATCCGAGGCTGTTCGTTCGTTTTTTTTTGCTTAGATATTTTTTTCCGGGTGGGGGTCGCAAGCCCACCGACCCAACCTCTTGGTGTAATTGATTAAAGCGTCGGCTATCGTTCTGATGGTCGATGGTTCGATCCCCACTGAGAGACTAGAAACATTTAGTGGCTCACGTGTATTTGTGATATATTCTCAATATTTGTAACTCTCATGCTTTGTGGGTTAGAATTAAATTAAATCAATTTCAACCCGAGTTGCGTCGGGACACTCAAAAATCTGTGTATGGTATTCTGGAAATATGGATCCTACAACTAGGTTTGAATTGAAATATATTCGCCTAGTGGGTTTCCCTTCTCCCTAACATAAATAGGATAGAAGGCTGAGTGTCTTTTAGACTGCCGTGGTGTAATTGAATAAAGCGTCGGCTATCGTTCTGATGGTCGATGGTTCGATCCCCACTGAGAGACTAGAAACATTTAGTGGCTCACGTGTATTTGTGATATATTCTCAATATATATATATATATATATATGTATATTATTATGTAAAACTTGCAAAATAAACAAACTAAAACTGGGACGATACAAGATAAATGCAAAAAACTGATCAAAATCGCTATGTGGAAACAACGCTTAATAAAATAAAATTTTGAAATAAAAGGACACAATCCACCACATAGGGTGTACACAACTACATGCGCAAGTCAATTTGTTTCCCAAGTAAACTGATTGCACATATAACAATGCACTGTCGTCACGTTCAAGGAATTAGTCAATTTGGGAAGTCGGGGACGTTCTGATAAATTTTACCAAACTCTGCATCAATAAAGAAACTACATTAAGTGTCAAAATGTTCGATTAAAATCAAATTTGCAACTTTGCAAGATAATAACAATAGTACAAAATACAAATATACTGTACTGTACTCTTTCTTTTCAACTGACGGTAGATTTCTCAGTTATTTCGAAGATTTTCTAGTGAAATATGGTGCTAATTGTATAAACTTGGTCTTTATATGATGCAGAGACATAGTTGTTTCATATTTTTCCATTAAGTATCGATAAATTAGGTGCCAAGGGATTCAATTTATCGTCAGCTGAAAAGAAACCGACTTACAGATGATGATGACGATGATGCAGTTTTTACCACCATCACTCCCTGCTGAATAGCAAGGCTAGGGTGGGTGCCCTGATGAATCAGGGACTTAGTGAATAGTTGCCACAGATTGCTAGACCGCACCGTTCACCAACAGCAAACATCTGCCAATAATTCACTGGCTGGCCCGAGGCTCGAGCCGTCAACCTCACGGTTAGCAGGCGAACGCTCTGCCAATCGAGCTACGGCCTGTGGCACAGAATGAGAGGGCTCAGAGCTGATGGTGTTGCAGCTCACATATTCTGTTAGTGCCGGCGGTAAAAAAGAATTTGTACGGTAATAGAGCATAATTATACAGTACTGTACTGTACTGTATTTATGAAATCTGCTTAACCCACCAGACCCGGTTGGGCTCTGAGCAACCCATAACAAATGCGCCTGCAGAACCCGGTAGGGCTCTGAGGCACCGGCAGCTTGAAAGCCTGTAAGCTTGTAAGTTTGGTGTGCGAGGCGTCCGTCCGACGCATGTAAATAACAGCCGGTTGGACCGACGCCGCGCATCTCCGACCACAAGAAGGAGAGGCGTCGCTTGTTCGTGTATGGGTGTGTGTTATTGTTAAGTAGTGAAAAGTGGCTAACATCGCCACAAAGTTTTCTCCACGGAAATCATCATCACAACTGAACCAGTTGACTTAGAGAGCTCTACTCAACACCATTCTACAGGTACGAAACACATCTACGCTTGGGGATGTGCGGGAATGCGGAAGCAGTCAAAATAACAAAGATACGGTAGCTTAGGCGTAGACGTTTTTCCCCCGGGTTTCGGGGAAATTATAGAATACAATAGCCGGGGCATGGATATGGTATGGGAGGGAGAAGAAGAGAAGTAGTGGAGGAGGAGGTGGGGATCAGGAGGTCAGAAGTGTGGGAAGCCATGAAAAGAGTGAAGTTGGGGAAAGCACCAGGAACAGATGGAGTGTGTGGGGAAATGTTGAGGTATGGTGGTGAGATAGTGATAGAATGGGTATGGAAAATGTGCAAACTAGCATGGGAGAAGGGGAGTGCACCCGATGACTGGAAGACTGGCATAATAGTCCCCCTATATAAGGGCAAAGGGGAAAGAGGAGTGTGTGGTAACCACCGAGGAATATGTCTTCTAAGCGTAGTAGGGTAGTGATTGAGAGAGTGAGAGTGAGAACGGAGAAATGGATAGGCGACAAGCAGGGAGGTTTTAGGAAGGGAAGAGGATGTGTAGATCAGATTTTTACCCTGAATTGTGTTGTGGAGAAGTATCTGGAGAAGAAACAAAAGGTGTATGTTGCCATTATGGACTTGGAGAAGGCCTATTACTTAAGGAGTGCGTGTGGAGTTACATGGAGGGATAGACAGACTAATGAGGAAGTAAGAAGGAGGTGTGGTGTGGAGGTAGATGTGCTGGAAAGTGTGAAAAGGAACAACTTGAGATGGTTCGGCCATATGGAACGTATGGAAAGCGAGAGAATGACTAAGAGGGTGTACGAGAGCGAGGTGGAGGGACAGAGGGGGAGAGGTAGACCGAATATGAGGTGGAAGGATGGAGTGAGGAACTACATGAACGAAGGCGGTGCTGGTTGGGGGGAGGGGCGTCGACTGACTGGGGACAGAGGTGCATGGGGGCGGTTTGTTCGTGGCCACCCCTTAGGGGATCACGGCGTCAGGCAATAGATAGAGATAGATAGATAGATAGAGAAGGCCTATGACAGAGTGGATAGAGAAGGTTTGTGGAAAGTACTTAGAATATACGGAGTAGAGGGCAAGTTGCTGAAAGCAGTGAAGAGCATGTATGAGGGTGCAAAGGCGGCAGTACGTGTGGAGAGTGAGCAGAGCGAGTTCTTTGACCTGAATGTTGGTTTGAAACGGGGGTGTGTGATGTCCCCGTGGTTGTTTACTGTATATATGGATGGAGTCATGAAAGAAATACTATCAAGAGCAGTGGATGTTGGTGTATCACTGAAAAGGGAGAGAATTGAGTGGAAGCTACCTATACAGCTGTTTGCGGATGATACAGTTCTGATGAGTGATAATGAATGGGAGTTGCAGGGTCTGGTAAATGAGTTTGGAACAGTGTGCGAAAAACGGAATTTGAAGGTAAATGCGGGGAAGAGCAAGGTTATGGTCTTCGAAAGGGGTGAAGTCACAGAGTGTGAGGTGAAGCTGAACGGTCAGGCTATGGAGAGCGTCAACTCTTTTAAGTATCTGGGTAGTGTGTTGAGTAAAGATGGGACTATGAATGAAGAAGTGCGAGAGAGGGTACAACAGGGGAAGAGGGTTGTAGGAACGCTAAAAGCAGTAACAAGAAATAGGGTGGTCAGTATGGAAGTGAAGAAGTCCTTGCATGACAGTGTGGTAATCCCGACACTGACTTACGGAAGCGAAGCATGGACGTTGGTTGAGAGACTCAGACCAAGAGTGAGAGCAGTGGAAATGAATTATTTAAGGAGTGCATGCGGAGTTACATGGAGGGATAGACAGACTAATGAGGAAGTAAGAAGGAGGTGTGGTGTGGAGGTACAGTAGATGTGCTGGAAAGTGTGAAAAGGAACAACTTGAGATGGTTCGGCCATATGGAACGTATGGAAAGCGAGAGAATGACTAAGAGGGTGTACGAGAGTGAGGTGGAGGGACAGAGAGGGAGAGGTAGACCGAATGAGAGGTGGAAGGATGGAGTGAGGAAGTACATGAACGAAGGCGGTGCTGGTTGGGGGGAGGGGCGTCGACTGACTGGGGACAGAGGTGCATGGGGGCGGTTCGTTCGTGGCCACCCCTTCGGGGATCACGGCATCAGGCAATAGATAGATAGATAGAATAGCCGGGGCTGGAGGGTTAATGACGAGGTAAATATAATTTACATGAACGTAAAAAGGTAGTGAATAGTATAGAAATGTTTAGTACAGTATATTCATATGTTGTCACATAATTTGATTAAACATGACCTAGCGATTCGTGACAAACGCCTATTAATCCTCCGGATCCAGGGGCTTCTTTCATATGAGGCGATCGTCGTGTCCGGGGGTATTCCTGAAAAATGGCTATCTTCATAATTCGATATCTACTGATTGAGACCACCTAGAGCAGTCAACTAAATTGCATAGTGTAGAACCAATCTTCATCTGTAGACTGGCGTTGAGTTGACATCGCTACGACAAGTGGTTGCCGTGATATGATGATGGGAATGGAGGTAATTTCCCGCGTATTTTCGCCTGTGTCCGAACGCTTCGCCGAGGCCCTGGCTAGCACGCACTAAGTCACTCGTTGCTTCGGTGGCATTGGTACCGGTAGACGATATTATGTTTCTATGGTGATAATGTCTTAGTTATTGTGTCATTTATTACTTTTACAACCATTATTGAGTTATGTGAAACTTTTTATAACATATTTTCGGCACTTTCACTGTTATTGGATATTATTGTGTCACTTTCACTCTTATTAGAAATAAGGAAGCTAGGCGTAACGATGTAAATAGCCAATGGAACTTTCTTAAGCATAGCCTTATCGCTGCCACTGACAAAGTCTGTGGGAAAACAAAGGGTCACCCCAGGAATAAGACCTCTTGGTGGTGGAACGATGAGGTAGAACATGCTGAGAAAGAGAAAAGGAGATGCTTCAAAGCATGGAAGAAAGGAGGCAGCAGGGAGGAATACCAGGCAGCTAAACAAACTGCCAAAAGAGTGATTTACAATGCTAAAAATCGCATTAAGGACCTGGTCCTCGAACAAGTGTGTAACACTAACAATCCCAATGGGATCTTCAACCTAGCTAGGCGAGTTAAAAATGACAGTAGGGATATTATAGGTGAACAGGGTGTTAGAGATGATAATGGGAAGATTGTGTATGCAGAAAATGAAATCAGAGAAGCATGGAAGGTACACTATGAACGATTGCTAAATGTAGAGTTTGAATGGGATAAGGAACAGCTTAGTATCGAAAAACCAATATCTGGGCCCCCTCCTTTGATAGCACCAGCTGTAGTGAGCGACGCAATCAATAAAATGAAGGACGGTAAAGCTCCAGGTTGCTCCGACATTGTCGCTGAGATGATAAAAGCCTCAGGGGAGATTGGTGTAAACTTAGTCACTGAGTTGATAAACAACAACAACAACAACAACAACACCATTATTAAAGATGAGAAAATCCCAGAGGATTGGCTCAAAAGTGTAATAGTAAATATATACAAAGGAAAAGGGGATGCGCTAGATAGAGGAAATTATAGGGGGCTGAAAATGCTTGACCAAATCATGAAGGTCTGTGAGAGAGTCCTTGAAGGAAAGCATCTCTATTGATGATATGCAGTTTGGTTTTATGCCAGGACGTGGTACAACCGATGCTATCTTCATAGTCAGGCAGATACAGGAAAGATACTTACTAAAAGGCAGGGATCTTTACTTTGTGTTTGTGGACCTGGAGAAGGCCTTTGATAGGGTACCTAGAGATGTTGTGCAGTGGGCTATGAGGAAACTTGGTGTGGAAGAGTGGCTGGTGCGTGTGATAATGAAGATGTATGAGGATTCGCGAAGTTCGGTGAGGGTGAAGGGTGTACTGAGTGATGAGTTTGCAGTCCGTGTTGGAGTCCATCAGGGTTCAGTGTTAAGCCCCCTCCTCTTTATTATGGTCTTGGAGGCGCTGTCTAGAGTTTTTAGAGGCGGACTCCCGTTGGAACTGTTTTATGCAGACGATTTAGTCCTAATGAGAATGGTGAGATGGATGTGTGGGGCCAGGCTACAGGATAGAATAACAAATGTTGAGCTGAGGAGACGTTTAGGTATAAAGAGTATTAGTGAGGTGATGCGTACAAGTAGACTGGGATGGTATGGACATGTGGAGAGAATAGATGAACAAAATTGGGTGAAAAAATGCAGGTCTGTGATTGTGGAGGGAGCTGCACCAAGGGGTGGACCGAGGAAGACCTGGGATCGGACTATACGCGCCGATCTCAAATCCAAGAACTTGACAAGTGAAGCAGCCCTTAACAGGGTTGCCTGGAACGCCGCCATTAGGACAAGAGACTGAAACTGCACTTATGTGTGGAACACTCAGTCTTAAAATTTTATGTATGTATGTACTGTATGTATGTATGTAATAGCTGACAGTATGCAGGATGCTGAGGCCAAATTCAGAGAGTGGAGAGAGGGCATGGCGAGCAAGGGTTTAAGAGTCAATATTAACAAAACCAAGGTTATGCATTGTAGATTGAGACGAGGCAATGTGGAAAAGAGCGGTGCATACCCATGTGCAGTGTGTGGAAAGGGAGTGGGCGTTAACTCAATTCAATGTAGCATCTGTCGATGTTGGGTACACCATGGGAGTAAGCGCTGTAGTAGAATAAAGGGGCCCCTGCCGAAGGATAAGTCAGAAATAGAGAAATTTGAGTGCGTAGTGTGCAAAGGCGAACTTGTGTTAAGTGATGATCCTGTGGCTGTGAATTTTGGAAATTAGTCTTTGGAGCTGGTGAACAAGTTTTGTTACCTAGGAGATACCATCTCTGCCGGTGGTGGGGCCGAGGCTGCCACTGTTGCTAGAATTAGGTGTGGCTGGGGAAGTTCAGAGAATTGATGCCAATCCTGACCATGAAAAGAATGCCTCTCCCCCTGAAGGGAAAGGTGTATGCCTCATGTGTTAGAAATGCAATGACGTATGCCTCAGAAACATGGGCCGTTACAGTAGAGGATGTCAACAGAATGGAGCGTAATGAGATGAGAATGGTGAGATGGATGTGTGGGGCCAGGCTACAGGATAGAATAACAAATGTTTAGCTGAGGAGACGTTTAGGTATAAAGAGTATTAGCGAGGCGATGCGTACAAGTAGACTGGGATGGTATGGACATGTGGAGAGAATGGATGAACAAAATTGGGTGAAAAAATGCAGGTCTGTGATTGTGGAGGGAGCTGCACCAAGGGGTGGACCGAGGAAGACCTGGGATCGGACTATACGCGCCGATCTCAAATCCAAGAACTTGACAAGTGAAGCAGCCCTTAACAGGGTTGCCTGGAACGCCGCCATTAGGACAAGAGACTGAAACTGCACTGATGTGTGGAACACTCAGTCTTAAAATTTTATGTATGTATGTGTATGTATGTATTACTCTTCTTGTTATGAATTATTGTCACTCACTGTTATTATTGAGTTATTATTACTTGTTATACATTTGTGTGTCACTTTCATTTACTAGGCTAGGCTAGGCTAGGCTAGGCTAGGCAAGCGTACGGTACCGTACCCGCATCTTCACTAACCACTTCTTCATCGTCAAAGTCACTCCCAAGTTCACTCAGTTCACTATATTCACGAGCACCGCATTCACCATCGTCATTATCCTCGTCATTATCGTCCTCATCGGTACTAATAAAGCCCAGAAACTCTAATCCATCCGCCACTTCACCCTCATCTTCACTAACCACTTGTTCTTCGTCAAAGTCACTCCCAAGTTCACTCAGTTCACTATATTCGCTTAGTTCTTGAGTGTGTGCAACACCATCGGGACTAAGCACTGTTTTCTTGGTCGTTTTAGCCTTGCTTTTGTTAGGCGTACGGTACGCGGCGGCAGGCGGCGATTTGGACACAGCGATTTTTTTTGGATTAGCTCCATCCATGTTGGATGCGTGACGAGAACTGATGCTGCATGTTAGTTTGTGCTTAGTGGCGCTGCGGTAGCCCACGCATAAACAAAAATCCGCCCGCGCGATTTAAACCCTTTGATTTTGCCTCATATGAGACCTCCCGGACTCCTAACCAAAATACGTTTTGCCTCATATGAGGCCTCCCGGATTCCATGGGTTAATGTTCATGGCCACCCCTTCTCGGGAATTACACCGTCTGGCAAGAGAAAAAAAATCAGGTAATTGACCATTTGCGAGTTTTGGTCTATAAGGAAGTTGGAGCTGTGGCCATCAATATTTAGCAGAATTATCAGCTAAAATACGGTCATAATACTGTACATTTATGAATACATAAAACCAACTTGATTATACTTTTTATCCATCAAAAATCCACATTATTATTGCTTTTCTCTTCAATATCGATGTTTACAGCCCCAACTTCCTTATAGCCTGAAACTCGCAAGTGGTCAATTGATCTCCTGTGTCCATCTAGTGTTCTGCTTGGCACGGCTATGAGCTAGAGAGGTCTGCAAATGATCACCCCTGTCAGGGATTATGGCTTTCCAAATAGACTAATTCCTTGAACGTGACGATAGTTCGTTGTTATGTGTGTGATTAGTTTGCTTGGGGACCAGATCAACTTGTTCATGTAGTAATGTACACCCTATGTGGTGGATTGTGTTCTTTTATTTCAAAAATATATTTTATTAAGCGTTATTTCCACAGCGATTTTGATTAGTTCCTTTGCGTTTATCTTGTGTCATCCCAGTTTTGGTTTGTTTATTTTGCAAGTTTTACAATTTAATTATGGCTTCCACATAGCAATTTTGATAAGTTCTTTTGTCTTTATCTTGTGTCGTCCCTGTTTTGGTTTGTTTATTTTGTAATTTTTACATTATAATAGATAGATAGAAAGCAAATGATATAATTTATCTATTGCCAGATGCCAACATCACCAAAGGGGTGCCCATAAATGAATCGCCTCATGCATTTTTGTTCCCTGTCAGCTGATATCCCTCCTCCCATCCAACACTGCTTTCACTCGTATACCTCTCAACTGAATCCTTCCACCTCATTCTCGGTCTGCCTCTCCCTCACTGTCCTTCCACCTCACTCTTGTACACTCTCTTAGTCATTCTCTCTCTCGTTTCCCATACGTTCCACATGACGGAACCATCTCAAAGTGTTCCTTTTCACACTTTCCAGCACATCTACCTCCACACCACACCTCCTTCTTACTTCCTCATTCGTCTGTCTATCCCTCCATGTAACTCTGCACGCACTTCTTAACGCCTTACGAGTGGGCCCATCAGTAACTTCTACCTGGCAAGCGGGTGGTTTTACCCTAAACGACCTTGTTTCCGTGCTCTTTTTCATGCATAAACAAGAGCCAGAGCGTAATACAATTATGTATCCCTGGAAGGGCGTAAATTGAGCTTTCCAATGACACCAGAACCATCCTTCTACGACCACGCGTTCTCTTGCAACGATCGTGCAAGACGAGTGCAAAATCCCTAAAATACGGTAATATCCTTACATAATTCCCTGTGTAGCGAGGCAGTGAGTGTGGATGTGTGTGGAGGGAACGTCAGTAGTCGCACGGGACCCGTGCTGAGCGGTCATGAGCCGACCTACGCTCCTCCCATCGCTCGTCTCTCTCTCAGAGCCATTATTGCTCAAAAATTGCACACAGACTTAAGTCAGGCCCCGCCACATAGTCCTTGGTTCTCTAGCCCGACTTAAGTCCACCCCCGATAGACAAGGGTTAAGTAACTCATTTCCATCGCTCTCACTCTTGGTCTGAGTCTCTTCTCGAACGTCCATGCTTCGCTTCCGTAAGTCAGTGTCGGGAATACCACACAGTCATGCAAGGACTTCTTCACTTCCATACTGACCACCCTATTTCTTGTTACTGCTTTCAACATTCCTACAACCCTCTAACCCCTGTTGCAATGCTTCCCGCACTTCTTCCTCCATACTCGCATCTTTACTCGACACACTTAAATGCGCTGACATTCTTCATAACGTGACCATTGAACCTACCTCACACTCTGTGGCTGCACCCCTTTCAAAGACCCTAACCTTACTCTTCCCCATATAATACAATGCCTTATTATAGCCCAAATGCTTCAGAACTTGGCTTTTATTTCATAATTTTACTTAATTAAGCGTTATTTCCACATAGCGATTATGATTAGTTCTTTTGCATATATATTGTGTCGTCCCAGTTTTTGTTTCTTTATTTTTCAAGTTTTACAGTATAATTTATAGATTCTAAGAATCTATGTGGTGTTGTTGTTGTTGTTGTTCCCCAAGCTGCCTGGCCGAACAGCCCCAAGGCCCCGAGCAATTCCAAGGCCATAACCGAGTGCCCCCACAGAACCCTCCCCGCCGACCACAATAAAGCCTGGGTGACCGAAGCCACTCCATGGCGGGGAGCTAAGGAGGGTGCGGAAACGCCCGGGAAACCAAAGCCCCACCCAGGGCCCTGTGCCCCTCAGCAATTATGAAGAGAAAGTTGAGGGGCAAGGGAAAAATGTGACGCTTTGGCTTCCAATCTTGGTAGATTGGGAGGTCAATCCACGGAAGAGACGCCGTCACTTGAGATCTAGAAAATATATAAGTTAAAGGAACAGCCAGAGTAAGCTATGGGTATGGCAGAGATTGCTCAGCTCTCACTCTGATAGACCATAGGTCGGATTTTATCCTCTGTTAGGTCGGACACAAGCCGGACTCCGGACATCTCGGATTTTCGGTTATCTCGGACTGGGTCTCCCCCCAATTAGTCCGAGATAGCGAGGGTATACTGTATTTTGAAACAGTAGTTTAAGTGTATGTACAGTATATATTCAGGCACATACCCCATAGCTGGGGGTGGCCGACTCGAGACAGAGCCTGGTTAGTAATAGGACAAAACTATAGTAATGACAAGCGACAATAATGTGGCTTTTCTGGGCTTGTCTTGTTAGCGTAAGGCATAAATGCGCGGAATTTTGGTGTGAGTATCTTAGGTTCGAGTCCTTGGAGTGCCACGTGTATTTGTTGATTTCATTAATTGAGTTTAGAAGTAAAGTTGGTTGGTGAAAAAATATGCATATAGTCTATCTATCTATCTATTGCCCGACGCCGTGATCCCCGAAGGGGTGGCCACGAACGAACCGCCCCCATGCACCTCTGTCCCCAGTCAGTCGACGCCCCTCCCCCCAACCAGCACCGCCTTCGTTCATGTAGTTCCTCACTCCATCCTTCCACCTCATATTCGGTCTACCTCTCCCCCTCTGTCCCTCCACCTCGCTCTCGTACACCCTCTTAGTCATTCTCTCGCTTTCCATACGTTCCATATGGCCGAACCATCTCAAGTTGTTCCTTTTCACACTTTCCAGCACATCTACCTCCACACCACACCACCTTCTTACTTCCTCATTAGTCTGTCTATCCCTCCATGTAACTCCGCACGCACTCCTTAAGTAATTCATTTCCACTGCTCTCACTCTTGGTCTGAGTCTCTCAACCAACGTCCATGCTTCGCTTCCGTAAGTCAGTGTCGGGATTACCACACTGTCATGCAAGGACTTCTTCACTTCCATACTGACCACCCTATTTCGTGTTACTGCTTTTAGCGTTCCTACAACCCTCTTCCCCTGTTGTACCCTCTCCCGCACCTCTTCATCCATAGTCCCATCTTTACTCAACACACTGCCCAGATACTTAAAAGAGTTGACGATCTCCATAGCCTGACCGTTCAGCTTCACCTCACACTCTGTGACTTCACCCCTTTCGAAGACCATAACCTTGCTCTTCCCCGTATTTACCTTCAAATTCCGTTTTTCGCACACAGTTCCAAACTCATTTACCAGACCCTGCAACTCCCATTCATTATCACTCATCAGAACTGTATCATCCGCAAACAGCAGTATAGGTAGCTTCCACTCAATTCCCTCCCTTTTCAGCGATACACCAACATCCACTGCTCTTGATAGTATTTCTTTCATAACTCCATCCATATATACAGTAAACAACCACGGGGACATCACACACCCCTGTTTCAAACCAACATTCAGGTCAAAGAACTCGCTCTGCTCACTCTCCACACGTACTGCCGCCTTTGCACCCTCATACATGCTCTTCACTGCATATAGTGCAAATACATAAATGCCGTTTTTAACACCGTGCACTGCGTTGATTGACAGGCTATACTATAGGTAGCGCCAACGAACTTGACAATAATCTTGATCCCTGACCTCTTTGTAATTCAAAAAGGGCCTAGAGCAAAGTGGCTGTAAATATCCACACCTATTTCCTGGTGGACTCTTCCCACATGATAGAAACGTCTGCCCAATCACTTTCATTAATTTTGAGTTATAAGATTAGTTTGCCTGGTAGACAGATTACCTTGCTCATGTAGTAATATACACCCTATGTGGTGGATTGTGTTCTTTCATTTCATAAATTTTATTTTAGTAAGCGTTGTTTCCACATAGCGATTTTGATAAGCTTTGATAAGCTTTGCGCAGTGGCGGTATCGTAACCAATAGGGTCTTGCTGAGTACCGTGGATATTGCATTGTCACTGCTATAAGCTAAAAACAGTGTGCAAAATTGGTTAAAGTTTTTGCACCACACACATCTGCCATCCTGTGCGTGGTCTCTCCACGCATCTCGGTTGGGCTACCCCCAAAGGGTAGCCAAGTCGATCCCCACCTGCCCGCGGTGACCTTGCAGACACCACTTTCCATTTTTTTCTTTTCCATTTTAATTTTTTTCCATTGTGGTGGCACTGACGGGGACGGCGCTACCTGGGGTCTGTCCCAGGTAGTTATTTTCACGTTTTTTTAAAACTAGGGTTTTCTCTTTTTTTTAATCAGATACAAAATACAGGTGTTTTTGTTTTTTATTATTGGTTACTTCCACTGAAATGGCAGCGGGCAAGCAGAGTTGTAGTTGTGGGAAGGTTGTGGGCAAGGCCAAATCGCTGGGCTGCTACTCGTGTGGTACCTATTTTCATGTTAACTATATAAATGTTGATGATGAGGACCTCAGAGTACTTGCAAAGAAGAAACCTGGATTTAAATGGCATTGCACTGTTTGCGATACCACCCCCCTGGCTGCAAAGGATGCAGCAATTAGTCAGCAGACCTTGGATGACCTGACGGCTGCCCTAGTTGGTGAAGTGAAGACTGCCATTGTAAACGAAGTGAAGGGTGCCCTTGCTGCGGTGGCCGTGGAGATAGAGAGTATTGGTAACAGAATGGATATCCTTGAGACTAAAGTTGCTGGCCCCGACATTCCCTTGTTTGCCAAGATAGTTCAGCAAACATTTGAAGAGACCAAAAAGGAGCCGACCAAACGCACCACTGAGGTGGTAGATGGTGGAAAGAAAAAAACTGTCTTGGACCATCAGGTCCTGGTAGTGAAGCCAAAAGACCGATCTTCCGAGCCAGTAAGCCCACCAGATACAAAGGCAATCGAGACTGCTTTGGCTTCGGTTCCGGTTAACAAGTTAACTAGAACTGATTCAGGTGTACTGGTGGTACGACTTCCATCCAAGAAAGCCAAAGAAGATGCAGGAAGGGCCATCAATCAGTGTTTGGGGGTGGACAGTGCCTTCAGTGTCTCCGAACCAAAGAAGATGATGCCAAAAATGACTCTGGTAGGCATTGCTAATGACGCTGAGGATAATGAGATCATTCCCAGCATCCTCAACAAGAACCCAAGAATAAAGTCCCTGGTCGACGATGGCTTAGCTATGAATTTGCTATTCACCAAGCAAAAGAGTGATGCACACACAAAGACTGCGGTAGTACCTGAAATACGCTCTTCCATTGTGGATGATGGCAATTCTGTGTATGTTGGACTTGTGAGATGTCGTGCATACGATCGCTTCTGGGTAACACAATGTTACCATTGCCAGGGCTTTGGTCATACCAGTGACAGGTGTTATCGGAAAAATGAGGATCCAAAATGCAACTTCTGTGCTGGTACTCATAACTCAAAAGACTGCACCAACAAGACTTCCCCCAAATGTATAAATTGTATGAGCTCCACATCAGTTACGGAGCCGCCAAATCATTTCGCCTCAAGAAGAAATTGTCCTCTAATGACAGCTCAGAGAAATAAAGTTATTGAGAACACCAATTTTGTAGGTTCAAAAAACTGAAAAATGCACATGGGAGCCGGTTGAAACTGGGTCTGTTGAATGTTCGTTCCTTGCGTAACAAAATGGATCATATTTGCGAGATCTTGGATGAACGTAACCTTGATGTATTATGTCTCACTGAGACCTGGTTGTTCGAGTCAGATCTGAATATTATCCAGGCGGCATTGCCTAAAACCCATTCCATAATAAATGTTCCTAGGCCTAGGGGAGATCATCCGGGTGGTGGAGTGGCAGTTGTCTACTCCACATCTCTGGTGAATATCTTGCAGATAAGCCATAACCCAGCCCCTCTTTATTATGAACTGTTGGAAGTGGAAATAAAACTCCATCAACAAATTCTAAGAATGGCAGTTGTCTATAGGCCTGGCCATCGTGGCACAGATAGGGGTTTTATGGAAGAGTTTGGGCAGTTTCTCGAGGAATTTTCTGCTAAAACCGGAAGACTTTTGATATGTGGAGATTTTAATTACTGGGTTGACAGCCCTCATCTGAAGCCATTCTCTCCTGAGTTCCTTGAGTTGACTGATCAGAACAATTTTGTAAACCATGTGTCCCACCCAACTCATATCTTAGGACACACCCTTGACTTTGTTTTCTCTCCTGTGGTGGTGTTCTGGATGTTGATGTTGAGAATGCTGACCCTAATACCTCTGATCATGCTTTGATTACTTTCAGCTTTGATTTCCCTAAGCCACTCACACATGAAAAAGTAATCAGATTTAGAAATTATAAAAATGCAGACCAAAATTTGGCTAGCAGTGAAGTAAAACAGTACTTGGGAAGTATTGATACTTCCAACCTTACTTCAGATGAGCTGGTGGAGGTACATGGAAATGCACTTAAATTAGTGTTCGATCATCACTGTCCAGAAGTAGAGAAGAAAATCATAGTACGAGATGATTCACCCTGGTATAGCACTCGAGTTAAATTTCTTAGAAGAGCGCGTAGAAGAGCTGAACGTGAATGGCGGAAAAATAAAACAGACTCTACATGGTTGCAATATCTGTCAGCCAGAAGAGCTGTGGTCCACAAAATCAAAGATGAAAAGAAAGTGTATTATCAGGGAAAAGTTGACTCGTGTTGTAACGACCAGAGGAGGTTGGCTTCAATTGTAAACAGTTTACTTGGAAAAACAAGAGTCAGCTTAAGACCTTCTGTGCCCGATGCCGAGTTGGCTGCCAACTTTGTGGCATTTTTTGCTGGCAAGATAACTCGCATAAGACAGGAACTGGATGATGCTTCTGTTGGTGAAGAACTTTCAGTTGTACTCCAACCCCGACACATTCCTAATAATGTCCTCTCATCCTTTCACTCAGTAGAGGTGGACATGATCTCGTCCTACATAAGAAACCTCAATAAAACATTTTGCCCGTTGGATCCCATAAATGTTTCCAAGCTACCAAGAGTCTATGATCACACAGTTGAGTTTATTTCCAAAATAATTAATAAGTGCTTCTTCTCTGAAGGTAGCTTCCCACATTCTGAAAAGCATGCACTACTCCGACCTACTCTAAAGAAACCTGGACTTGATGTTGAGAACATGTTGAACTATCGTCCTGTCTCCAACCTGTCCTTCATATCAAAGATATTAGAGCGTGCAATACTTGACCAATTACAACCACTACTTCAGCAGAATGAAACTATCCCAATTTTTCAGTCTGCTTACCGACAGCATCATTCAACTGAAACAGCATTGATTAGAGTACATAATGATCTAGTTGAGAACATTTGCAATGGTGTGGCCTCACTATTGGTCTTGCTTGATCTCCCTGCAGCCTTTGACACAGTGGATCACGAGTTGTTATTGAGTGATCTTTATGATTGTGGTGTGCGTGACTCCGCTCTCTTGCTTCTTGGGTCGTACTTGTCAGGTAGATCCCAGAGTGTGATGGTAAATCAAGTGGTCTCGGACTCGACACCCCTGCAGTATGGTGTTCTGCAGGGATCAGTTTTAGGTCCTATCCTATTTATAATTTATATTAGCAGTTTGTCTCTTCTGCTTCGTGCACATAATGTCACCTTTCACTTTTATGCAGATGACACCCAGATTTATGTGAGAATCACAAATATAGTTGATATACGGAGTAAGATGGAATTGTTGATGTCTGATATCAAGAAGTGGATGAGAGCGAGAAAACTTAAACTAAATTATGGTAAAACTGATATTCTCATCATCCGAGGAAATAGAAGAGCTGATGATATAGTAGGTGCCCTCTCCATCAATGTGGGTGGATCTCAGCTGCGACCGGCCAACTCTGTTCGAAATCTGGGTGTATATGTGAACTCCCGATTAGATTTCAAAGAGCATGTAAACCAGATAGTTAAAAGTTGTTACTTGCACATCAGAAATCTCTATTTGGTGAAGCCGTTTATAACCAGACGTTGCCTCCTGACGTTGGTTCACTCATTGGTCTTCTCTCGTGTTGATTATTGCAATGCCCTGTTGGTGGGTCTTCCAAATTATATTTTGAAGAAAGTTCAGTCTGTTCTTAACAGGGCCGCAAGACTAATTTTTGGTGTTCCACCTAGAACTCCTACTACATCTCTTCACATAGAACTGCACTGGCTGCCAGTAAGAGCAAGAATAGAATTTAAGTTGTGTTTGGTGGCTTTTAAGGTTCTCAAATTTGGTGAGCCTAGGTACCTTGCGGAGCTGCTCAGGCGCCCACCGGCACACCATGGTGTGGTTGTGCGTCATGACAATGACCCTTTTCGTCTTGATGAACCAAGGGCTTTCCAGCAGTCTTCTTTCTTTGAGAGGTCATTCTCCTACATGGCTCCGAGGTTGTGTAACAGGTTGCCGCTGTCCATGAGACAACTGAGTTCTGTTGAATGCTTCAAGAGACAACTTAAGACTTTTCTCTTTGAGAGAAGCTATGATCTTGAGAGAGGTGTCATGACAGATGGCTATAGAGTTTAGGCTATTTTGCCACTGCTAGTGATTGTTAAATGTGTGTTGTATATAAGCCTTCTTTTGATGCATTGATTTTTGTTCTTTTGTCTTTCTCTTTTCGAGCGCTAGTGAATTCTTCGGAAAAATTGGCGCTTATGAGAAATAAGTAACATGCTTATTATTATTATTATTATGAAGTTGTTTTGACTTTATATTGTCTTTGTCCCAGTTTTGGTTTGCTTTGTTTGCAAGTTTTACATTTTAATTTCATAAATTTTATTTTAGTAAGCGTTGTGTCCACATAGCGATTTTGATTAGTTATTTTGCCTTTATATTGTCTTTGTCCAAGTGTTGGTTTGTTTAGTTTGCAAGTTTTACATTTTAATAAGAAGTTAAGGGGTCAAGATTATTGTCAAGTTCCCTGGCGGTACCTATAGCATATTATTACTTGAACTTGTTAGTATGTACAGTATATATTCAGGTACATACCCCATAGCTGGGGGTGGCTGACTCGAGACAGAGCCTGGTATAGGACAAAACTATAGTGCTGTAATTACAACCAACAATAATGTGGCTTATCTGGGAGTATGATGTAAATACAGTACTGTAATACAGTTGTTAAAAGGGGGGATGGGCTTATATATACCCTCCGGGAGAGGGTACAACAGGGGAAGAGGGTTGTAGGAACGCTAAAAGCAGTAACAAGAAATAGGGTGGTCAGTATGGAAGTGAAGAAGTCCTTGCATGACAGTGTGGTAATCCCGACACTGACTTACGGAAGCGAAGCATGGACGTTGGTTGAGAGACTCAGACCAAGAGTGAGAGCAGTGGAAATGAATTACTTAAGGAGTGCGTGCGGAATTACATGGAGGGATAGACAGACTAATGAGGAAGTAAGAAGGAGGTGTGGTGTGGAGGTAGATGTGCTGGAAAGTGTGAAAAGGAACAACTTGAGATGGTTCGGCCATATGGAACGTATGGAAAGCGAGAGAATGACTAAGAGGGTGTACGAGAGCGAGGTGGAGGGACAGAGGGGGAGAGGTAGACCGAATATGAGGTGGAAGGATGGAGTGAGGAACTACATGAATGAAGGCGGTGCTGGTTGGGGGGAGGGGCGTCGACTGACTGGGGACAGAGGTGCATGGGGGCGGTTCGTTCGTGGCCACCCCTTCGGGGATCACGGCGTCAGGCAATAGATAGATAGATAGATTTATATATTCATATTATTTTTTGTAGTTTCCTCCCTAGACCTCCATCAAGCTTTAAAAATAAGATAAATGTGTACATTTTTTTATAGAAAATTTTTCCGGCCTAAGGCCGGTTTGTCTTAAATTACAGGCTCGCTATTGCTAGTCAGGAAAAATTTGACCCGTAAATGACTTGAAAAATCATAATGCTGTATTGACAAAGAATTTGGGTGAAAGGTCTTAAAATCGGCAAACTAATGGGATGTCAAAACTAATAAGATGTCAAAACTAATAAGATGTCAAAGCTAATAGGTATAAGCATTAGGGAAAGGGGGACCAGAAAAATACGCCATCTCCCCTTAACACTGTTTACTGCTTTGATTGACAGGATATACTGTCTTTTTCCAGCTGATGGTCAGTTGGTATATCGTCATCCTGATTACTTGACTATTGTTTTTGTTTTCCACATATCGATTTTGATTAGTTGTTAAGTTTTACATTATAATTTCATAATCATATTTTGCTTAACCCTTTCTGTACCGGTGCTGTCCTTTTAACTATATTCTGGCTACTATTAGATGATTATATTCAGTTTAAGGAATCTGAGTGTAAAATGGAGGGAGAGTAAGAAACTGTTCTGGAAAGAAGTCAAGAAAGTTAGGGAAGGTAGCAAGGGAAACAGTAAGGGTGTGAAAGATAAGAATGGGAGAATGCTAGCCGAGAAGCAAGAGAGAGTCGAAAGATGGAGGGAGTACTTCAATGAGTTGCTAAATGTAAGGAATAAAGAGCCAGCAAACATAGCTGGATGTATGGGAGGGAGAAGAAGAGAAGTAGTGGAGGAGGAGGTGGGGATCAGGAGGTCAGAAGTGTGGGAAGCCATGAAAAGAGTGAAGTTGGGGAAAGCACCAGGAACAGATGGAGTGTGTGGGGAAATGTTGAGGTATGGTGGTGAGATAGTGATAGAATGGGTATGGAAAATGTGCAAACTAGCATGGGAGAAGGGGAGTGCACCCGATGACTGGAAGACTGGCATAATAGTCCCCCTATATAAGGGCAAAGGGGAAAGAGGAGTGTGTGGTAACCACCGAGGAATATGTCTTCTAAGCGTAGTAGGGAAGGTATACAGTAGGGTAGTGATTGAGAGAGTGAGAGTGAGAACGGAGAAATGGATAGGCGACGAGCTGGGAGGTTTTAGGAAGGGAAGAGGATGTGTAGATCAGATTTTTATCCTGAATTGTGTTGTGGAGAAATATCTGGAGAAGAAACAAAAGGTGTATGTTGCCTTTATGGACTTGGGGAAGGCCTATGACAGAGTGGATAGAGAAGGTTTGTGGAAAGTACTTAGAATATACGGAGTAGAGGGCAAGTTGCTGAAAGCAGTGAAGAGCATGTATGAGGGTGCAAAGGCGTCAGTACGTGTGGAGAGTGAGCAGAGCGAGTTCTTTGACCTGAGTGTTGGGTTGAAACAGGGATGTGTGATGTCCCCCCGTGGTTGTTTACTGTATATATGGATGGAGTCATGAAAGAAATACTATCAAGAGCAGTGGATGTTGGTGTATCGCTGAAAAGGGAGGGAATTGAGTTGAAGCTACCTATACTGCTGTTTGAGGATGATACAGTTCTGATGAGTGATAATGAATGGGAGTTGCAGGGTCTGGTAAATGAGTTTGGAACAGTGTGCGAAAAACGGAATTTGAAGGTAAATGCAGGGAAGAGCAAGGTTATGGTCTTCGAAAGGGGTGAAATCACAGAGTGTGAGGTGAAGCTGAACGGTCAGGCTATGGAGATTGTCAACTCTTTTAAGTATCTGGGCAGTGTGTTGAGTAAAGATGGGACTATGGATGAAGAAGTGCAGGAGAGGGTACAACAGGGGAAGAGGGTTGTAGGAACGCTAAAAGCAGTAACAAGAAATAGGGTGGTCAGTATGGAAGTGAAGAAGTCCTTGCATGACAGTGTGGTAATCCCGACACTGACTTACGGAAGCGAAGCATGGACGTTGGTTGAGAGACTCAGACCAAGAGTGAGAGCAGTGGAAATGAATTATTTAAGGAGTGCATGCGGAGTTACATGGAGGGATAGACAGACTAATGAGGAAGTAAGAAGGAGGTGTGGTGTGGAGGTACAGTAGATGTGCGGGAAAGTGTGAAAAGGAACAACTTGAGATGGTTCGGCCATATGGAACGTATGGAAAGCGAGAGAATGACTAAGAGGGTGTACGAGAGCGAGGTGGAGGGACAGAGGGGGAGAGGTAGACCGAATATGAGGTGGAAGGATGGAGTGAGGAACTACATGAATGAAGGCGGTGCTGGTTGGGGGGAGGGGCGTCGACTGACTGGGGACAGAGGTGCATGGGGGCGGTTCGTTCGTGGCCACCCCTTCGGGGATCACGGCGTCAGGCAATAGATAGATAGATAGATTTATATATTCATATTATTTTTTGTAGTTTCCTCCCTAGACCTCCATCAAGCTTTAAAAATAAGATAAATGTGTACATTTTTTGATAGAAAATTTTTCCGGCCTAAGGCCGGTTTGTCTTAAATTACAGGCTCGCTATTGCTAGTCAGGAAAAATTTGACCCGTAAATGACTTGAAAAATCATAATACTGTATTGACAAAGAATTTGGGTGAAAGGTCTTAAAATCGGCAAACTAATGGGATGTCAAAACTAATAAGATGTCAAAACTAATAAGATGTCAAAGCTAATAGGTATAAGCATTAGGGAAAGGGGGACCAGAAAAATACGCCATCTCCCCTTAACACTGTTTACTGCTTTGATTGACAGGATATACTGTCTTTTTCCAGCTGATGGTCAGTTGGTATATCGTCATCCTGATTACTTGACTATTGTTTTTGTTTCCACATATCGATTTTGATTAGTTGTTAAGTTTTACATTATAATTTCATAATCATATTTTGCTTAACCCTTTCTGTACCGGTGCTGTCCTTTTAACTATATTCTGGCTACTATTAGATGATTATATTCAGTTTAAGGAATCTGAGTGTAAAATGGAGGGAGAGTAAGAAACTGTTCTGGAAAGAAGTCAAGAAAGTTAGGGAAGGTAGCAAGGGAAACAGTAAGGGTGTGAAAGATAAGAATGGGAGAATGCTAGCCGAGAAGCAAGAGAGAGTCGAAAGATGGAGGGAGTACTTCAATGAGTTGCTAAATGTAAGGAATAAAGAGCCAGCAAACATAGCTGGATATGGTATGGGAGGGAGAAGAGAAGTAGTGGAGGAGGAGGTAGGGATCAGGAGGTCAGAAGTGTGGGAAGCCATGAAAAGAGTGAAGTTGGGGAAAGCACCAGGAACAGATGGAGTGTGTGAGGAAATGTTGAGGTATGGTGGTGAGATAGTGATAGAATGGGTATGGAAAATGTGCAAACTAGCATGGGAGAAGGGGAGTGCACCCGATGACTGGAAGACTGGCATAATAGTCCCCCTATATAAGGGCAAAGGGGAAAGAGGAGTGTGTGGTAACCACCGAGGAATATGTCTTCTAAGCGTAGTAGGGAAGGAATACAGTAGGGTAGTGATTGAGAGAGTGAGAGTGAGAACGGAGAAATGGATAGGCGACGAGCTGGGAGGTTTTAGGAAGGGAAGAGGATGTGTAGATCAGATTTTTATCCTGAATTGTGTTGTGGAGAAATATCTGGAGAAGAAACAAAAGGTGTATGTTGCCTTTATGGACTTGGGGAAGGCCTATGACAGAGTGGATAGAGAAGGTTTGTGGAAAGTACTTAGAATATACGGAGTAGAGGGCAAGTTGCTGAAAGCAGTGAAGAGCATGTATGAGGGTGCAAAGGCGTCAGTACGTGTGGAGAGTGAGCAGAGCGAGTTCTTTGACCTGAGTGTTGGGTTGAAACAGGGATGTGTGATGTCCCCCCGTGGTTGTTTACTGTATATATGGATGGAGTCATGAAAGAAATACTATCAAGAGCAGTGGATGTTGGTGTATCGCTGAAAAGGGAGGGAATTGAGTTGAAGCTACCTATACTGCTGTTTGAGGATGATACAGTTCTGATGAGTGATAATGAATGGGAGTTGCAGGGTCTGGTAAATGAGTTTGGAACAGTGTGCGAAAAACGGAATTTGAAGGTAAATGCAGGGAAGAGCAAGGTTATGGTCTTCGAAAGGGGTGAAATCACAGAGTGTGAGGTGAAGCTGAACGGTCAGGCTATGGAGATTGTCAACTCTTTTAAGTATCTGGGCAGTGTGTTGAGTAAAGATGGGACTATGGATGAAGAAGTGCAGGAGAGGGTACAACAGGGGAAGAGGGTTGTAGGAACGCTAAAAGCAGTAACAAGAAATAGGGTGGTCAGTATGGAAGTGAAGAAGTCCTTGCATGACAGTGTGGTAATCCCGACACTGACTTACGGAAGCGAAGCATGGACGTTGGTTGAGAGACTCAGACCAAGAGTGAGAGCAGTGGAAATGAATTATTTAAGGAGTGCATGCGGAGTTACATGGAGGGATAGACAGACTAATGAGGAAGTAAGAAGGAGGTGTGGTGTGGAGGTACAGTAGATGTGCGGGAAAGTGTGAAAAGGAACAACTTGAGATGGTTCGGCCATATGGAACGTATGGAAAGCGAGAGAATGACTAAGAGGGTGTACGACAGTGGAGGGACAGAGAGGGAGAGGTAGACCGAATGAGAGGTGGAAGGATGGAGTGAGGAAGTCCATGAACGAAGGCGGTGCTGGTTGGGGGGAGGGGCGTCGACTGACTGGGGACAGAGGTGCATGGGGCGGTTCGTTCGTGGCCACTCCTTCGGGGATCACGGCATCAGGCAATAGATAGATAGATAGATATTTTTGCATTAAGTATTGAGAAATTAGCTGCTAAGGGACTAAATTTATCTTCAGCTGAAAAGAAACCGAGTATAGCATAATAATATTTGAACTGGTTAGTATGTATGTATGTTGAATTTATATACAGTATAAGAGTTTTATTTAATTATTTTGTTTATTACAGTACAGATAGTTTAAATTGTATGTACAGTATATACTGAGGCACATTCCCCATAGCTGGGGGTGGCCGACTCGAGACAGAGCCTGGTTAGTAATATGTAGGACAAAAGTATAGTACAGTAGTTACAAGAAACCCAAAAATGGCTTGTCTTGGAAAATGATGCAAATACAGTAATGCAGTTATTAACACTGCTTACTGTCTTGATTGACAGGGCTATACTCTTGTCTTGATAGCGTAATGCTTAGTGCGCGGAATTTTGGTGGGAGTATCCTAGGTTCGAGTCCTTGGAGTACCATGTGTATTCATTACTTTCATTGATTTCATTACTTAGATTTATTTGTAAATTAATTGTTGAGTTGGTGAAAACTAATATGAATAACCTAATGGTTAGTGTGCTGAATTTCGGTGTGAGTATCCTAGGTTCGAGTCCTTGGAGTACCACATGTATTTATTACTTGGGAGTACCACATGTATTCATTACTTTCATTGATTTCATTAGTGGTGTTTGATTTGTTTTGGTGGTGTAATGGTTTAGGTGCTTACGTTCTTTTTCAAGTTGATTTTAATTTGGTATCTCGACATCCTGATTACTCGACTATTAGCAAGATTTTGTAGCGAAATAGGTTGGTCTTTTGTTTCATGATTTTAGTTTGCTAAGGCGTTTATCCACATAGCGATTTTGAAAGTTATTTACCTTTATCTTGTATCGTCCCAGTTTTGGTTTGTTTATTTTACAAATTTTACATTATAATTACCAAGATTTTGTAGCGAAATAGGTTGTTCTTTTCTTTCAGGATTTTATTTTGCTAAAGCGTTTTTCCACATATAGATTATGTTTAGTGTGTTGTCTTTTCGATAGTTTTTAACACACAAAGAGCGGGTGGGTCGATAACTTCAACTACCCGCCAAGCGGGTGGTTTTACCCTAAATGGGGTTGTTTCCGTGCTCTTTTTCATGCATAAACAAGACCCAGAGCGTAATACAAGTATCTATCCCTGAAAGGGCATAAACAGAGCTTTCCAATGACACCTGAACCATCCTTCTACAACCACTGGTTCTCTTGCAACGATCGTGCAACACGAGTGCAAAAACCCTAAAATAAGGTAATTTCCTTACATAATTCCCTGTGTAGCGAGTGAGAGAGGGTGGAGGAGGGTGTAATAAATTTCAGTCGACCCACGGCGGTGGTGGCGAGCGGTCAGGAAGCAATCTATGCTCTTCGCACCGCTCAGCTCTCTCTCAGAGCACATTACGTGCTCAAAATTGCACTCGACATATGTCGAGGTCCGCATATGGGCACGTTTTCTTTAACTCGACATATGTCGAGCGCCGATGGTTAAGGGTTAATTTGAATGCGTTCGTTATATAAATTTGAACAGTAACCTTTGAGGGAGTTTTCAAGTTTTATATTTGATGTCTTGATAGCGTAATGGATAAATGTCCGGAATTTTGGTGCGAGTATCCTAGGTTCGAGTCCTTGGAGTGCCACATGTATTTGTTGATTTCATTAATTTAGTTTAGAGGTGAAGTTGGTTGGTGGAAAAATCATAATATTTCATAATTTGATTTTGCTAAAGCGTTTTTCCACATAGCGATTTTGTTTAGTGTGATGTCGTTTCGATAGTTTTTTATTTTAATGAGTTCGTTATATTAATTTGAACAGTAACTTTTGAGTTTGTTTTAAAGTTTTATATTTTGATTAACTTGCTCATTGCTCTCATGTAGTAATGTCCACCCTATGTGCTGGATTGTGTTCTTTTATTTATAAATTATTATTATTTTGCTTAACCTCTGAAGTGCGCATGGGGGTAATTGGAAACGTCCCCCTGTGCTGACGTATTTGAGGTGTTTCCGTCACTAAAATATTCATTGTGCCATTAATAGCATTAATACTTATCCATATGCACCTATTATGGGTTGATTATAAAGGTATTAACCTGAAACAACAATAAAACTAGTGAAAACAGCGTTTGGATGGTCAAAATCGGAGATATAGCCCGCGAGTTGTATAATGTATGGGTGAGGCAAGCTGCTTTCCCGCCAATTTCCCCCAAGGCCACTGAGACACAGTCGATCGATACTCTCTCTCTCTCTCTCTTGCACTCGCTTGCCATCAGTGATGACAACACCCTGCTTGCAACTCGCTAATGTTAGCACGAAAATATACCTCAGAATAAGGGAATAACAGGGAAAATAGGTGATAACTGAAGGAGAGGAGGAAAGTGGGGAAGGAGGGGAGTTAGAGGACTGAGATTTTGCATGGCCCAGGGGCCAATTTTTTTTTTTTTTTTTTTTTTTTTTTTTTTTTTTTTCCCCCGATGTCAAAAGTTGATTTTTTTTTTTCACTCACTCATAAGAGTCTCCCCGCAGTCCGCCGGGGGAACTCTTAAGAGTCTCCCCGCACGCAGTTCCCGGGTTAAGCGTTGTTTCCACATAGCGATTTTGATCAGTTTGTCTTTTTACTGTGTTCGTCCAAGTTTTGGTTTGTTTATTTTGCAAGTTTTACATTATAATTCCACATAGCGATTTTGATTGGTTCTTTTGTATTTACATTGTCTGGTCCCAGTTTTGATTTGTTTATTTTGCAAGTTTAACATTTGAATTATGACAAGTTGTCCATAATATGATGCAGACACATAGCAGTATCATATTTTTCCATCAAGAATCGAGAAATCAAGCGCTAAATGATTCAATTTACCATCAGTTGGAAGAAAAGTAATGATATGTTTATTTTGTAAGTTTGACAAATTGTGTTTTACAATTGTGTTCTTTTATTTAACTGTCTTGATAGCGTAATAGTTAGTGCGCCGAATGTGGGTGTGAGTATCCTAGGTACGAGTCCTTGGAGTACCACGTGTATTTGTCGATTTCATTAATTGAGTTTAGAAGTAAAGTTGATTGGTGAAAAGCTATGAAAAAATTTAATTATTTTATTTTGCTAAGGCGTTATTTCCACATAGCAATTTTGATTAGTTCTTTCGCCTTTATATTGTCTTAGTCCCAGTTTTGGTTTGTTTATTTTGCAAGTCACAATTTACTGGAATAACTTGCTCATGTAGTAATGTACACCCTATGTGGTGGATTGTGTTCTTTTATTTCTAAATGTTATTTTGCTTTAACGTTGTTTCCACATATGCGATTTTTATAAGTTCTCTTGCCTTTATATTGTCTTTGTCCAAGTTTTGGTTTGTTTAGTTTGCAAGTTTTACATTTTAAATTATATTATTATTAGAAATGATTATGTTTGATTGACTTTATATATATATTGACTAACCTGCCTTCGGGTCTTTTTATAATGTGTTACTAACCGAGTGGTGACTGGCTGGGATATTTGGGCCTTCCCTACGACCTGTGCGGGTAGAGGCTTGACTTATCAGGTTGCGGAAGACCCATTTATTCCGACGAGATAAGCCGTTTTTACACCACCCCTTTCTCTCTCCCTGTGTCTTATTCTTCTTCTCTTCGCACTGGTGGAAAGGGAAATCGTGGTAGATGACCATGTCAACGATGGCTCCTTGAAACCTCCGAGGGTCCTTGAGATACGGCTAGAGCGGTGAGATTGGATACGACCCCGACTGGTGCACCCTTGCCACTGCGAGGTATTAGATAGCTGACAGGGACCACTTCCATTTAACCCTCTGTGTACCGGTGATGTACTTTTCTTGATATTCTGGAAGATATTAGACGATTTTGGCAGAATATAATGTATTGGACGATTTTGTTGAGCTTGGGAAGGATGTCTACCCATTAAAATGCTACAGACACTCAATTAATCGTAAGATCCAGGGTTCGAATCCCAAGTGGATTGTATGAGTTTTTTCTCAATTGGCTATACGTGCCGATCTCAAATCCAAGAACTTGACAAGTGAAGCAGTCCTTAACAGGGTTGCCTGCAACGCCGCCATTAGGACAAGAGACTGAAACTGCACTTATGTGTGGAACACTCAGTCTTAAAATTTTATGTATGTATGTATGTATGGCATTACTTGATTTAAATGGTCTCAATTAATCCTTTAAGCTACCATATATATTTTTCCTAAGCTTCCTAAGCTTCACAAAATCGTCTAAGCTGAAATCAAATTAAAAATATGTTGCCGGTACGGTACGGGTTTAGCTGTATAGGACGCCTCAGTGGTTGCATAGGGGATAGGTAATAGGGCTGGCTCTAGTGCCGGCTTAGCTATGTTCTAATATTTGTTGCCTTCTAGAGGACGCCGACAGTCAAGCAAGACTCCCAACCAAAATTGACCTAGACATCCTTTGGAATTTCTCACTTCTGTGTTAACCTTTAACCGTCCTGGTGGTGTAATGGTTAAGGTGGCAAAAATATGTGTGTGATAACCCGGGTTCGAATCCCGGTGGATCATATATACTTTAATTAATTTCATTGGGGGTGTGGTGGTGAGATTAATAAAAATAATATTGATAGCGTAATGCATAAATGCGCGGAATTTTTGTGTGAGCATCCTAGGTTCGAGTCCTTGGAGTGTCACATGTATTTGTTGACTGTCACTACTAATAGACATTTTTAATCAGTTCAAAAAGTTCCTCCAGCAATTAAGAAGCTTGATAGTATCTACTTAAGTATTTATAGTATCACAGATCCTTCTTAAACTTCAAAATTGTTTCTAAATATAGATAGAATATAATTATAGACCTAGAGATTACAGAATGGGTTAGGATGTTATAAAGTCCAAATGTGTGACTATCATAGAAGCACTACAAATACCACACGATGCAGGGTATGCTGTGAGGATCACAACAGGGGACACAGTACTGTAGTAAAAAAACACAAAATGAGAGAAGAAACCTCCGAGAAATGTGACAACTGCAAAGAAGGCTACTGGGCATGCTACCAAAATGTACGGAAAAACTCTTATCGTATTAAAAACCAAGAGAAACGGCAAATAATGTTCCTGTAATATTATTTGCTGGTTCTCGGGGTTTTTAATATGACTTAGAGTTTTTCCGCACATTTTGGTAGCATGCCCAGTAGCCTTCTTTGCAGTTGCCACATTTCTTGGAGGTTTCTTCTCTCATTTTGTGTTTTTTTACGACAGTACTGTGTCCCCTGTTGTGATCCTCACAGCATACCCTGCATCGTGTGGTATTTGTAGTGCTTCTATGATAGTCAGACCTTTGGCCTTTATGACATCTTAACCCCTTCTGTAATCTGTAGGTCTATAATTATATTCTTATCTATATTTTGACAATTTTTTTAAGTTTAAGAAGGATCTGTGATACTAAAAATATTTAAATAGTTTGAAGCTTGTTAATTGCTGGAGGCCCTTTTTCAACTGATTAAAATAGTCTATTAGCAGCCACAGTAAAAGTTTAAGGCATGACACTGGTACTTACAATGCTATAGTCTATTTATTAAAAGTCGGCCAAAGCTCTTGAGTACTAACCTCTAGACCTGGTCGCGTTCTAAGGAGATCTCCCAAGAAAAATTGACCTATGCAGCGTTGGGAACTTCTCACCGAGGCGCTATGACATGGAGTGCATAGTGCCTCGGTGAGAAGTTCCCAACGCTGCATAGCTCAAATTTTCTTTCCTTAGAACGTGATCAGGTGTAGAGGTTTGGCGTACTTTTAACGAATACGCTATAGCATTTCCAGTATTTATTATCATGGTTTAATGTTTTTAATGATTACACTTCATAAATTAGTGAACGAAATTCTCTCTGCTTCAAAATTCCTCACTTGACCCCTTCACCACCATTGTTATTTTCATTGTATTCTGGATTTATGTATGTACACTCGGTACAAAAAGTATCTGCACCCCTACGCTGATCATCAGGTGTGTACAGCTCGATAGGGTTGGTACCTCTGCCTGCAAGTATATCCGATCATCTCTGACACATGGATATAGTTGCAGGCAGAGGTACCAACCCTATCGAGTTGTACACACCTGATGATCAGCGTAGGGGTGCAGATACTTTTTTGACCGAGTGTACATACATAAATCCAGAATACGATGAAAATAATAATGGCGGTGAAGGGGTTAAGTGAGGAATTTCTGTTTTGTGTATTATGTTTCATATTTTGTTTTGCTAAATATTTTGTTCCACATACTGTATTTGTTAGTAGTCTTGGCAAATCCAACGTCAAGGCTATTAACCTAATTGCAATGACGACTTGTCTATTTTGACTGCTATGTCGTCATTCCAACCGCGGTTAAAAAGAAAACGTCTAGAGTCTACTCCTTATCTTGCTCTAGGAGACGTTGTACATTAACCAAAACTACCACCGAAGGTGAAAAAAGCATAGAAGAGAAGAAAAAGGGGTTTACCTTAGTTACCGCTTAAGGCCCATCCCGTGTTCCGTCATGTGCAGATCCCTGTCGAACGTGCGCATGAGCGACCCTCTCTTGTTATCATTTTTTCACGCGCCTCCATTGATTGAGTCCGCTTTTGTTGTGCTCCTTCAATTCACCCTGTTTTAGGTTCGTTTCGGCTTTTCTGGCCTTCTTTTTGCTAGACAGATGTTACGTGATCTAGGACACACCTAAATGGGCTCCTTAGTGTGTTTAATGGAGACGCGTGTGGAAATAGCTACCGAAGGTACGGGGGCGCTTGGCGTTCCCCGTCTATATGTTTTCATTCTTTCTCTTTTCATATTCTTTTTTCCTGTTAGTCTGGGCATAGTTTAGCTTTTAGCTTCGATTAGCCTAGCTTGTTTATCATTCAGGTATTGCTATGCCCTTATGAGTTCTCATTTTTTTCATAGCCTAGGTGTACAGTTGGTTCACAATCTGAGATTTCGTGGTGGCGGTGCTGTTTGTAGGTTTGTGTCAGCCGCATAACTAGCGTTTATTCCCGAGTCCCCCCTTTCGAGCCTTCACTGTGTCTCAAGGGCCTGGGCGCTTAGTGGTTCGTGATACCCAGAGGTACCCCACGGGGGCCTCTCCCTCACTCCACAGGGTTTTTTCGCCCCTGACACATTCTCTACTCGCGGCTAGGCCACCCTTTTTCTCACCAGTTTCATTACTGGTTTTTTGTGTTTCCCTTCCTGTTTTCACCTCCATCCTTTCATAACTTTTGCCCAATCCTGGGGTACCCCACGGGGGCCCCTGTTGTGCCAAACCACCCAACCTGCCACTTCTCCTCATGGGCTTTGCTCTATCTCTGTGGGTTGGGTGGTTCCCAGGGGATGTGCCTCCTCTCCCCTGGTGTGCCTTCCTTGCCTCTCCCTTGACCGGTCGAGTCAGGATATTATCAAGGAAGACACTGCTCAGCTAGATGGTCACGGTCATCTTCGCTTGGAGTTCATAAGGAGTTGACGCTTGTTTGCCGGCCTTTTTTGGTTTTCCTAGACGCCCCTCTCACTTGTTCGGCACCGGGCCCTCTTGGCAGGTCCCGCAAATTTGCGGAGTGCTCGATTCGGCCCTCTGGGTCGTTTCGGCTCCCCGCAAATTTGCGGGGATCGCTGGGGGGTCGCGTGACGATGTGGGAGGTTTGTGTCGGTACGGATCTACCTCCATTGGCCCGCAAATTTGCGGTTATAGTTGGCTTTCACTGTTGACCCTTTTTTGTGTCATATTGTTGCCTGATACTATATTGGTGTATGCACTTTCCTGGTGTTATAGGCCCTGCATATAAGATGTTGAGTGGTGGTTAACACTTTCTCCATCTTTGCAGGTTCTGCTGGTGCTCTTCCGCCTCGGCCGCCCTCCTCACCTACCTCTGTGCTCCCGGTTTAGGGTGAGTACAGATGCCTGTTTGCATGTGTGTTCCTGTTTCCCCATGCTCCTTCCCTGGTTCTTCTTGGACATTCTCTACACTTACACCTTCGACGTGCTGATTCTGGTGTGTGTTCTTCTCGTGCTGGTCGGCTGCTTTGCTTTCGCCTTGGTTGTCGCTCCCCGTGCTTGGTGAGCCACATGTCCTGCTTGCGCCACTCGCTCTTTGTGTCCTCTACGGCCTACCTCCCTGCTCTGTGTGGCCCGTGTCTGGCCCTGGTGGTTGTGCTGCTCCATGGCCCTGGTTCCTCGGCGGCGGCTGTGGCCTCTGCTTCCCTTCCGTCGGTGTGGCCGATGGTCTCCCGCCACATTGGGCCTGTGGGCCGCCGTTCCCCGGCCTTTGTTGCCGCCCGGTTCCGCGTCACCCTGGGTATCCCTGACCCGACTGCCGGCCGTTCACCCCAGCCCGTAGCCTCGTAGGTGGCGCTCTCGTCTCACACGCGAGGGGTCGGGGGTTCACTCCCAGACCGGGCGGTGACGAATTGGGCTTGTCTCCTTTCATGTGTTAGCCTCAGTTCACCTAGCTGTAAATAGGTACCTGGAATTCGTGGACGACGTTGTGCCGTCCCATCTGGGGTTGGCACACATGGTACAAGGCGGGCTGGGTATCATATGGTTCACCTCCGCTACTGGTCAACCTAAGCCTCCACGCTCTCGCTCGCCTCGCTACTGCCCCTCGTCGTCCTCCTGATCTCCTTGACGTCGCCCGTCGCCCTCGTCTTGGTTCTCGCCCTGAGGCCGGGGTTAGCGGCTCTGCTCCTATGCGCCCTCCCCTGGCCTCTACGGATAGGGGCTCTCCTCCCTTCCGCCCGCTTTCCTAGCCCAGACGACTTCCTCTTACGTTGTCCTCTCCGCGCGCGGTTGTTCGTGCTGTCGCTGGCCCTCTGCTCCCTCCTACACTGTCCAGGAGGGTCCGCCTGGGTGTCGTTGCTTCTCCTACTTCACCTGCTTCAGTGCCTCTTCTTCCTTCACGGTCTCGTCCCACGGTGGGGGTCCCTCCCTCCTCCGCCTCGGTGTCGGGCCGCCCTGTTCTCTCAGCCCCGGGGGTCCTTGCTCTGTTTCCCCCTGCGGCTCCTTCTGGCCTCCTTTCACCCGGCCAGCCTTCCCCCTCCCGTCGTCCTGCTCCTCCTCCTTCTTCTCTTCCTGCCCTTCACTTCCCGTCTCGCCTGGGGGGTACCCCTCCTCTTGCCTCGGTGAGGTTTCGGGGTCCCCCTTTTCTCGGGAGCTGTCGTGTCGCTGGAAGAGGGGGATGGTGCTGTTTCCCCCTCGGCCGTTTCGTGTTCGGGGACGGGTCCCTCTACGGCGACGCGGCCGTCGTCGCTCGCCTTCCTTGGGTCGCGACGCTGCTGGTTCGTGTCGTGGGTCTCGCTCCCGCTCACGCTTGTCCCTGCGGACCGGCCCTTCTGGGTGGGGGGGGGGGGGTCGCCTCTCTCGGTTCGATTGTTGGCTTTGCGGGACTGGGTTGTGTCACGCTTCGACGGGTGCTTGGCGTCGTTGGCCGCCTCCCTCTTCTCGCGCTTCTTGGCGGTGCCTCACCCTCAGCGCCTCGCCCTTCCTACCCCTGCTACGGTCCCGCTCCCTTCTGCAGGCCTCCGCTCTGGTCAGACTTCAGCCGCACTGACCTCCTTCCGGCTGTTCAGTCCCTGGCTGTGTTGACGGGTCTGTCCTCCTATGGGACGGGTTTGTGTGGCGCCGGTACGCCTGGCTTCGCCGTCATGCTCGGTCGCCCTCTCCCCTTGGAGGCCTGGTTTGCTGTGGCCTTCGCCTTCACACCGTTCCGTCGACGGCTCTCCTTCGGTCCCTCCCTTAGGTTACTCGCCTTGACGTTGGACTGGGGTCGTCCCTGCTTTTGCCTCCTCTTGTGTCTGTCGGCAGGTTGGCCGGCGCGTTCTGGTCCTGGATGGGCGCGCCCATTCTTGAACTTTGTTCTATTGCTACCCTGTTCTTCTCTCACCCGGATCAGGCCTCTGTCGCCACGGTTCTTCCCTTGCGACGGAGGGTGACGGACTTCTTGTCTTGTCTTTCGGTTCCCTCCAGCCGTCTGTCCCCGCCTGCGGCTTTTCGGGGCGTCTGCGCCAGGCGCTCTTCGCGAGGGTTTGGACCGCGTTCTGCGGGTCCACCTTCGGCTCGCGGTGTCTTTGGTTCCCGAGCTGCAGGCGGTTTTGTGCGCGGCAACTCGGCGCTGCCCGACAGTGCGGTCCTCGTTCTGCCGGCCGGCCCCCTTGGATATTCGTCAGGGTTTGTTGTACTCTGCGCTAAATACGTCGGGGTTGTTTCAGCTGGTTGCTTGGGTATGCTCGCTTCTCTGTCGGCGGCCCCTGCTTCCGACACGCGTCGACGCGCTGTGTCATTGCGGTCCCTGCTTCCGTCACGCACCGTCGTGCTGTGTCGCACGCGGGGTCTTCTCAGTCCCTTCCTTCTGCCGGTCCTCTTCGGGGTGCTGCTACAAGTGCTGCCGCCTTGCGCAGCCGCAGGAATGGGACGTTGCAGGCCAGTGCGTCGATTCCGCCTCGCCCTTCTGTTCTTGCCCCTTTTCATCCCCGCTGTGTCGGGGCTGGCCGGCCTTCCACTTCCGGCCGCCCTTCGACGTGGTCTGCCCCGCGCCGGCCTGGGGTTGGGGGGGGGGGGGGGTAGAGGTCGACGTGGCGCTCGTGCCCGCACGGCCCGTACCGAGGGTACCTCCGCGTCAACACAATGTGTAGTTCTCTGGGTCGGCCTCCTTGTTCTCCTTCTCGCCTGGCCGACCGGGTCGCTCCCCTCCTCTCGGGTGCTCCCTCGGGTTGTTTTTGCCCTTGCACCCCTCGGTTGCCGCGAGGGACATTGGGGGCGGCGGGTTGCGCGGTGGGGTCTCACCTGGTGGTGGACGTCTCGACCCCCTTTCCGCTCTTGTCACCGCCGCCGGCCCATCTCTTCGGACGTGGCCCACGTGCTCCCTTCCATGCCCGAGCTGGGTAGCGTCGAGGGAGCTGACCGCCGGTCGCCCGGTTTTCCTCTCCCGTGTCTTTCTGGTCCCGTCGACGAACTGCGACGCGATGCGACCGTTGGTGGTTCTGTCGGCCCTCCACGGGCGCGTCCTGCTCACACGGTTTCGGATGCTGCCGGTACCCCTGGTACGCCTTGGCCTGTGCCCTCTGTCGTGGGTTGTGTCGCTGGCCCTCCAGGATGCGTCTTGGCTCGTTCCTCTCCATCCTCTCTTCCAGCGATTCTTGGCCGTTCGGACTTCCGATCGTGTGTTCCTGTTCGCCGGCCTTCCCTTCGGTCTCCACATCGCGCCGCGGATCTTCTCCGCACGTGTGGGGCAGGCTCTGGGTCCTCTCCTCAGGAGCGGGCTCCAGCTCCTGTTTTCCTTGGCCGACTGGTTGGTTGTTTCCGAAGCCCTAGGCCTGTGCGTTGGCGACGCCCTCACAGTCGTTCGCACCGTCGCACGGTTAGGGTTCCCCTTTTGATGTTCCCGATTCATGCTTGACCCCGTCGCGTGTCGTGCCATGGGTCGGTCTCGCATGGGTTTTGTCCGGCGCTACGGTGCCCCGGGTTCTGCCGGCCGCGGTGCACCTTCGGTGGACGGTCTTCGCCGTGTTGCACTCGGTCTCCCTCCTGGGGTGGCTCTGGGACTCGTTCGTGGGTTCGCTGCTTTGGGCCGCTCTGCCCCTTCCCTTAGGGAGCCTCTGGCTACTCCGCCTCCTCCTCATGGGCCCCGCGGTGTTTCCGTTGCCCCTCTGGATCGGCTCCTGCCACTCCTGCGTACTGTTCGCAGACGCTTCGGTCTCTGGGTTGCTCAGGGCTCGCTCTCTGCGGCTGTGCCCTGGTCCGCCCCCCCCGCCGACGGTCTGGGTAGCCACAGATACGTCGAGCGAGGTTGGGTGGGGTTCCCGATCGACCCTGGGCCGTCCACTTCCCGGCAGATGGGTGGGTCTCCCTCCACTTACCCGTCTCTGCCCTCGGACTGTTGGTTCCTCTGCTCTTCCTGCGGGACCACGCGCTGGCCCTTCGGGGTCAGTCGGTGGCCTTCGGGTTAGACACTCAGACAGGCTGTCCCCTGTTTCCTTCTGCGGGGGTCCTCCAGGTCGTTGACTCTTTTGGGGGTCTCGGTGGAGTTGTTCTTCCTCGCGGCCCGACACCCCTTCTCCTTGCATGCCTCCTCCCTGCCCGGGCCTGCCACCCTGTGGGCGGCCGCCCTGTCGTGGGGGCAGGGCGTTCTTGTTGCATGGGCGTTGCTACGGACTGTGTTCACCGACCTCGCGGCTTCCTGAGGTGTTCCGGAGGTCGCCTTGTTCGCATCGGGGGTGCCGCGCCAGTTGCCTTTGGACCTCTCCCTCCGGCCTCGCGCTCCGGGGGAGGGTTCAGGCCGCTTTCATGGTGGCCTGGTCCAGGTGGCGGTCGATATACATCTTTCCGCCCCCAGACGCGCTGTTGCTGTGCCCGGTCCTCGCGAGGCTGCGGCTGTACCACGGCTGCGTCGGGCTCCTCGCGCCTCTGTGGCCGGCACGGGCTTGGTCCGCCCGGTTGCCGCGGTGGTGCCCGAGTCCGGTCCCTCTACCTGTCTCCGGCTTCCACTTGGGCTCGGTTGGGGACCTGCGGGCCTCGTTGGCCTTCGCATCGTGCTTGTTCATGTGGCACGGTGGCTCCCGGTCCCGGGCCGGGCCCTGGCCGGGCCCTGACTGACTTCCTGCAGCGTTCCTGGCCGTCTTCTCCTTGGGGGCCTTCCGGGTCCCGCTGGAGGTCTTTTCCTAGGTGGCTACAGGCCCCTCGCCTGCCTGTTGGCTCTCCTTCCCTCGTCCTACGCTCCTTGTTTCACCTCTTCCGTACACGTCGCTTTCGAGTCGACGCTATACGTACCCGCTTGTCTGCCGTCCGGGGGCTCTTTGGGTCCGTCGCTGGGCTGGTCGTTCTGCCACAGGTGCTGGATTCCTTCCTGATGGCTGCCTTCCGGGATCGACCTCCTCCGCGCCAGGTCCCTCCGCAGTGGGATCTGGGGCGGGCTCTGGTCCTTCTGGCTTCGCCCACGTCTACATGGGCCGCTACGCCGGTTCTGTTGCTCGGGCGTCCGCTCTTCCTTGTCGCTCTGGCCACTGGGGTTCGGGTGTCTGCCCTAGCGGCATTGTCATGGCCCCGGGACTGCGTGCGATTCTGCCCGCCCTTGCATGGCGTCTCGTTCGCCTCCTCCCCTCCTTTTGTTGCCACGCTTGGGAGGGCGGCCCCCGCTTTCCGGCCTTTCGCCGTCCAGGCTTTCCGGCTTGGTCGTCCTCGCCATGGGTTGTGCCCGGTGTCGGCCTTGCGCTCCTCTGTTGCGTCTGTGGCGCCGCCTTCGGGTCCTGCTGTGTGGGTGTCTCCTCGGACAGGTGGGAGGCTCTCGCAGGTGCAGATGGGCCGCCGCGTTTGTCGGACCGTTCGTGCCCGTCGCCCTGTTTGTAGGGTTTCTGCGCACGATGTCAGATCCTTTGCTGCCTCCTTCCGGTTCCTGCCACGTCGATCCTTACCTGCCTTCGCCTCAGCGGTTTTGTGGGTCTTCTATCAATTCCTTCATCTCCTCCTACCTCTCCGTGTCCAGTGTTCGACCCCCTCGGCTGGTAATTGCTCTCGGGGGTCGTGTTTCCTGGTGCTCTGGCGACGATCCCTGGTCTTCCCCCCTTGTCCCTCGTTCTTTTCCTTTGTTTTATGTGACACAGGGGGGGGGGGGGTGTACGGGTTTGCAACACTGGATTGCAAGTTTGGGATTGTGTATTGTTCCAGTACATAAGTGTTTTTGCCACATTGAAAATTGTGTTTTGTTCTTGTGTTCAGTGTTTTTGTTGTTTTTTGAAGAAAAGGGATTTTGGGTACAGTACCTTTTTGGTTTCAGACAAGTCTATGTTTTTGCATTACTATGAATGACGGGCATGTGTTAAAACTGTTCTTTTTAGCTACTCCTCAGTTTTTCACTCTTTTATTAGACTCTCTTGTTTAAATTGTGTCTTTGTCATTCATACTTTTGTTTTATGCATTGGTTTTTTTGGTAGGTTGGGCTTGGATGTCCTCCTCCTATTTGTTATGCAGCCTTGACGTTGGATTTGCCAAGACTACTAACAAATTGGGAGGTTTGACGTACCTCCCAACCTACCAAATAGGAAAACCTACTATTTGGTAGTAGTCTTGGAAAATCCAACGTACATAATACCCTCCCTCACGCCGGACCCCTGCCCATCCGCGTTCTTCTGCTGACGTGAGATGTGATAACAAGAGAGGGTCGCTCATGCGCACGTTCGACAGGGATCTGCACATGACGGAACACGGGATGGGCCTTAAGCGGTAACTAAGGTAAACCCCTTTTTCTTCTCTTCTATGCTTTTTTCACCTTCGGTGGTAGTTTTGGTTAATGTACAACGTCTCCTAGAGCAAGATAAGGAGTAGACTCTAGACGTTTTCTTTTTAACCGCGGTTGGAATGACGACATAGCAGTCAAAATAGACAAGTCGTCATTGCAATTAGGTTAATAGCCTTGACGTTGGATTTTCCAAGACTACTACCAAATAGTAGGTTTTCCTATTTGGTAGGTTGGGAGGTACGTCAAACCTCCCAATTGACTTTGATTAGTTGTTTTTTGTCTTTATATTGTGTTGTCCCAGTTTTGGATGATATTAAAATTGGCTACTGACTAAGTTTAGGAATAAAATGCAAGTTGTTACATATATTTTCTTTTCTTTTCAGGTCAAGTGTTCCTATGATGTAGCAAGAATCCGTTGGCTGTTGCCATGGTGGTATGGCTGCCTGGTACCGGCCTCTACTGCTTTAAGAAATGTAAGTACTGTACTGTATAATTATTCATAATAGTTTTGTTTTTGGTTGCTTAGTTTATCATAATGTATGTTCCATCAATTGCATCTATTCAATCAACTTCCTGTTACTTAACCCTTAAAGAGCGGCGCTCGACTTAAGTCGTGCACCAATTTGCAGCAAGTTAGGAGCATTATTAAGGCTTTTAACCTCTCGGCTGCGCATGGGGGTAATTAGACACCTCTCCCTGTGCGCATGTATTTGAGGTGTTTCCGTCACTAAAATATTCATTGTACCATTAATAGCATTAATACTTAATCATACACACCTATTATGGGTTGATTATAAAGGTATTAACCTGAAACAACAATAAAACGAGTGAAAACAGCGTTTGGATGGTCAAAATCGGAGATATAGCCCGCGAGTTGTATAATGTATGGGTGAGGCAAGCTGCTTTCCCGCCAACTTCCCCCAAGGCCACGGAGACACAGTCGATCGATATTCTCTCTCTCTCTCTTGCACTCGTTTGCTAACACTGATGACAATGCCCTGCTTGCAACTCGCTAATGTTAGCACGAAAATATACCTCAGAATAAGGGAATAACAGGGAAAATAGGTGATAACTGAAGGAGAGGAGGAAAGTGGGGAAGGAGGGGAGGTAGAGGACTGAGATTTTGCATGGCCCAGAGGCCAAAAAAAAAAATAAATAAATAAAAAAATAAAAATAATAAAAAAAAAAAAATTCGATGTCAAAAGTTGATTTTTGTTTTCTCTGACTCTTAACCCGGTGAGACCCAGCGTCGCACGTGATGCGTCGGCAGTGTTTGATCACCAACTCCCAGCGACGCATCACGTGCGTCCGACATATAAAAAACACTTACGTGGCTCGTAAGGTAGGAAATGGCGGGAGAATAGGAGGGGGAGGTACCGTAGTGTGTGTGGGAGCCGGGCCGGTAGGTGTGAGCGGGCCGAGACAGCCGCGCGGCTGGTGGTGGTGGGCTTAGTGGGGATACTTTACACCCTTAGTTCACCGCCACTTTGAACCTTCATTACTCCGGTCGTATGGGAGCTAGAGGCTTGAGATTTATGTGAGACACTCCTTAGGATGTATGCCGTACAATGCCATACTCAGTTTTCACCCTAGTGCTCCCGGGCGGGTGGTCATGCGGGGGAGACGAACTTTCGACCCCCCCCCCCCCAAATTTTTTTTTTTTTTTTTTTTTTTAGTTTTTTATTCATTTTTTTTTTTCCCATTTCTCATCCTTGTCTTCCATTTTAGCAAACAAAAAAAAGAAGTGAAAATGGCTTGGGACTGGGGTGAACAAAATATTATAACTAGCCGGGGCTCAACGGGTTAGAGTCTCCCCGCAGTCCGCCGGGGGAACTCTTAAGAGTCTCCCTGCAAGTCCCGGGTTAAAGGGTTAAAATTGAGTGCAAATGGCCGGGAGCGCAGCGGGCCAGACAGCCGACTCCCAGGGCTTACCGCCGCCCATTAACTCATGTTCCCTGTGTTCTCAAGAGGCCGGCAGTGTAGCCAGTAGTGAGCATAGCTGGGAAAAATATGCCGAAATACGCTAAACTCCCATGTTACTGGTATCACTACTGTATGAGAACCATGAGTGCTACATAGCTCGTTCTGGTCTCATTTTGAAGCTTTTAGTGCCTAGTTTTTTGCTAAATATTTTTGTTTTCATGCAGATACTTGATTGATCATTCAGGAGGGCCTGAATATGCCCAAAATAGCCCAAAACACCCCGCTAGACAAGGGTTAAGCAGTTGACTTGTGTTGATGCTTTTAATAAACCAGTGAAGTCGCACTTATTTCTGAAGGCTTATGATACTGCGGATCATAGAGTTACTGTACTGATGACTATAAACATATATTTTTTGTTTGAAAAATTGAAGTTAATGCGAGCGCTCGTGAATCATCTTTGAGAATTGGCGCTCGTACAATACAGTACCAGCCTATTATTATTATTATTATTAATATTATTATTATTATTATCTACAGTTGTTGGCTTTGTTGTAGTTTGTCGTGTACGGTGGCGCTAATAAGTCATGTCCCAGCTGTCATTACGTTTGGCTCGCTCTGTGCTGTATTAATGTCTGTCAGATGTTGAATAGGGTGGGTAAGTGTAGGAACATGTTTGTATATATCACTCGATATGAAGAAATGAAGCTTGGATATTGGTGATACGAATTATTGATCAAAATATACTTGGTGCCGAGACATGACTTATTAGCACCACTGTACTTTGTCGTGTACTATTATGCATTTCTATAGTTGGTGTTTACTTGTGAATATTTTGATTGTATTGTTCTTTGCTTGGGTACTTTATATATTGGTTAGACACTTATGGTTTTCAGTATGGCTTGATTGGAGTAGTTTGCTTTGTCATTGGAACTCTCTCCCAGAATCAGTATTTCCCTGTTCTTATGACTTGAATTGCTCCGTGTGTGCTGGCATTTTGGTTCGAACGTCCCTTGATTTTGACCCTGTCACTCTTTCAACTCTGGGGGAAGACACTCGCTACAGGCAGTTTTGCTTTTTGTCTCCCTCACTCATATAGAAAAAAAACAAATAGGTTTTGCTTGTGTATGGGTATATATTTGATAAGCTCTTGTTTGCTTGAATACTTTGATATTTTCTCTACTTTTGAAATGCCTCCTGTTGTTGCTCCCTTTTCTTTGCTTGTCAGTTTGTTTTTAGTTTTATCAATTGTTTTGTTTGGATATTATGTTAGTTTCCTGAATGTTTAGCGTTATGTTGATTTTGTTGTTTATCCTATATAGTTTGCTTAACCCCTTCATGATTGAGACATCTTGACAGTACAGTAACTTGGCTATCATTGTACATTGTTCTTGTCCGTTAACCCTTTGAGTACCAGAAGTAAGTTGGCTATCATTTTGCATTGTTTTTGTCCGTTAACCCTTTGAGTACCAGAAGTAACTTGGCTATCATTTTACATTGTTTTTGTCCATTAACCCTTTGAGTACCAGAAGTAACTTGGCTATCATTTTGCATTGTTTTTGTCCGTTAACCCTTTGAGTACCAGCGATGTGTGCTAGATTTGTATTGTGGCTATATTTTGACGATTGGTGGTTAAAAGGGTTGGTTGAGATATTGAAGCCTTATTTTTGGCTAGAGGTCCTTCCTAAGCTGAATACAGTGGTTGAGATATATTGAAGCCTTATTTGTTGCTAGAGGTCCTTCCTAAGCTGAATAAAGTGGTTAAAAGAGTTGGTTGATATTATATTGAAGCCTTATTTTTTGCTAAAGGTCCTTCCTAAGCTGAATAAAATATTCTTGCTGTCAGAAGATTATAAAAAGGACCTCTGGTATTGAATGAGTTGATGTTGCTTATTTTAATGCGAGAGTTGCTTATCTGTTATGCACAGTGATTTTGATTTGATCTAGTCTTTATATTGTCTCGTCTCAGTTTGTTTATTTTGTGAGTTTAAGTCTATTGGTTTGAATATTCACTTTACTTCATTTATCATTAAAAACAAAAATTAGGTTGGTCATTATTGTTTGTGCATTTAGTTGTCTTGAGCATCCAGTCATTAGATACCTGTTGATGCTGGATTTCCCTTTAATTTTGTTGCTCAAGCATAGCTTCCACATTGTTGATAAGTTCTTTTGGTTTTGATTATGGTAATATTTGTCTGATGATATAATTTATTTGTTTCCACATTGCAATTTTGATTTTGTCCCAGTTTTAGTTTGCTTAGTTTGAAATTTTAATTACTGTAATTGATGAAACATTGCTTAGCAATATAGGTATGGCATATTTACTTAGGTCCTTACTAAGTTGTATTTCTCAGTACCAATAATTTATGCCTTCTTTTATTTGTATAATTAATTATCAGTATATGCTCAGGGAAGTCGTTACTAAGTTGCATTTCTCAGTACCAATAATTGATGACTTCTTTTATTTGTATGATTAACCCTTGTCTAGCGGGGGGTCTGTGGCCGTTTTGGGCCTTTTCAGGCCATTCTGACCGCTATATCAACCATCAGCATGAAAGGAACTGTATTGTGCCGAAAACTAGGCAGAAATCACTACACAATGACACCACATACAGCTACGTAGCACTCGTGGAGCCCTGACAGTGTTACCTCAAAGATGGAAGTTTAGCTGATTTTGCTACATTAACTTTTCGCTAACTATTGGTCATGCTGTCATCCACCTGTGCGGTGGGGGAACTTGAGTTAGTGTGGGCCAGGAGGCCACAGATGTCTGACGTATGGTTCATTACTGTTCCACCCATTTTCTTCCAGTTTCTTTCACTCTACTTAAGTCGAGCGCCGCTAGTAAAGGGTTAACTATCAGTATATGCTCAGGCACATTCCCTTTTATTTAGTTATACTTTTTATCAATCTTTACTCAGTTTAATATGAGACTCCATATTATTGGTACATGTACACTCTGATGCCAGTCTCTAAAGCCACTCAGAAATTTATATTCTTGTTAAGTCCATGATTATTTATATGCATCAGTCACTTGAACCAGTTGTCCATTGTATCAATAAAATTCCAAACTTCATTAAGTTATTTCCATAGCAATTTTGATTAGTTCCTTTCAGTCTATCTTGTGAAGTCCAAGTTTTAGTGTGTTTATTTTGAAAGTTTTAAATTATAATTTGGCAAAGGCAAATGTTACAAGGTTTATTGAGAAACAAGTATACCAGGTCAATTTTATTAGACAGAAATAACAAGTTTTAAATGTTTTTGTTAATTATAAAGTTTATAATAGTTGTTCATTATTATAATCATTCATAAAACATACAGTCAGGTAAAAAAATATACAGTACCCAAAGAAATAACACTAAAAACCTTTTAGTAACTTCAGTTTCCAAAGTTATTTTGCCCTTGGAAGTTTTAAATGTTAATTTGTCATGTCCAATGACTTTGGTCAATGCAGCTTTATAGTTATGATTGAGTTTTATAGTAATCAATTGGAAAGTATATCATGGTCACCAATGCTTTAAAAATCTATAATTGTTGTGATCTATTTAAAACGGCAGACTATACAGTAGTTGATAATCCCAAAGCCTAATGTTTGTAAGTGATGGAACTAGTTGAGTTACTAGAAGTACATTAAGTGAAATATAAGTAGTCCATTGAAATAACTCTTGTAATATTTGGAAATACAGTAAAAGTTTAATACTATAATATCTTTATTGTTTTTATTATTATACATGTAATAGGATACAGTTCACCTTAGGTTCATGCCAAAGGCTGGACTCTTTGTTAAAGTTAAAAAAAAAAACAAGGAATGGAATTTAGAATTCAGTTAGCTGTCACTTTGCAAAATTTTGCCAGTCCAAGCTCCAAACATATCAGAACTGTGGACATGCAAAATTTTCCGAAGTCAAAACCACCAAATTTTTTCAGTCGTCATAGACTGGACTAAAGGAAAAAAAAAAAAAATTAGTTTGGACTTTGGAAAATTCAGTTAAGATATGTTCGGCAAAATTTTTGAAAGTGGAACTTAAAAAAATTTCAGTGGTGGAAAATTTCACAAGTCTTTTGAAATGTTCCAAAGTTTACAATACTAAAAATTTCATTCACCCCCAGAAATTTTGCTAAGTCCAGAAGCTGGACTTACAAAATTTTGGGGGAAATCAGTCAAAAGTCTATGGGGTGAAACCCAAACATTTCGCACCACAAAAACTTTTCTATCTCAAGATTCTTACTGGCAATTTACCACAAAAACTTTTCTATCTCAAGATTCTTACTGGCAATTTGTGGAGATAGGTTCTACTTGCCCAACCAGCATTGGCCCAGAAACTCTGTGCATTTCAAACCTAACCTCACATAGCCAGTCGTGTCATTGGCCCAATTAACCCTTTCACTACTTATTCTGGCTAACCTCAAATGATTTTCCTGAGCTTAGGAAAGAGGTACTTTCTAAGCTGATTAAAATCATCTGAGGCTAGCCAGATAGTGACAATACCAAAAGGGTTAATAGAGCTCATGACAAGCATGGGCTATGGAGGTTAAGTTTGAAATGCACTAAGAACACATGCAACCCAGAAAAAACAGTACACAACCAAAGACTGTCAGAGAAACATTACTTGCAATCTTAAGACCAGACAAATAATGAGGGCTCTGAACTTTATCAGTATGCTTCTAGAACATTCAACCACATTACTTAAAAGAACTTTGGTTTAGCACTTTCAGTAATGGTTGAACATATCCAGAGTTCATAATGATACTTTGGTTGTCACTGTTCATTCTAGGTTGATATACTTTATATCATGTGTGCAGTATATAAATATGGTTTATCACATAACAGCCAAAGAAACTTTTAATGATTTATAGTCAATAAACAAATCTTAGTAAAAAATATCTGTATATGGTAACAAATTTATTACTTTTATTATGCATGTTATTTATGAAAATAATATTACTTTCTTTGAATGTTAAGTGATATTTTCACTTAGCATGCAAAGTATGTATTTTCATAAATGGCATATGCATCTTAAAATAATAAATTTTTACCAATTTAAATACTTTACATCGACCAGCTTTTTTTAAATCTTTAAGGTATTTTGGCAGATTTTTTCAATCTGTGATATACAAACCAATATTTAAATATGCAAACCCAAGATATAAAGTTTTAAACCTACATAAATGCACCCAAACCATTGCTTACATGATACAGTACTCTTAAGCAAATATAAGTACACCAATGGAATCATGAACCTTTAACCCTCTCATAAAAGAATAAGTCATGCTGGCTTAAGGAGAAATTGTATGCACTTCAGGAAAACCTAGGAATAATAAAGTATAAAACTCCATTAGACCCAGATCCTTCCAAAGCTTAATAAAATCATCCAATAGCTAGAATTAACAAGTCATGCTGGGTAAGAGAAATTCTATGCACTCAAGGAATAATTCTATCTATCTATTGCCTGACGCCGTGATCCCCGAAGGGGTGGCCACGAACGAACCGCCCCCATGTCCCCAGTCAGTCGACACCCCTCCCCCCAACCAGCACCGCCTTCATTCATGTAGTTCCTCACTCCATCCTTCCACCTCATATTCGGTCTACCTCTCCCCCTCTGTCCCTCCACCTCGCTCTCGTACACCCTCTTAGTCATTCTCTCGCTTTCCATACGTTCCATATGGCCGAACCATCTCAAGTTGTTCCTTTTCACACTTTCCAGCACATCTACCTCCACACCACACCTCCTTCTTACTTCCTCATTAGTCTGTCTATCCCTCCATGTAATTCCGCACGCACTCCTTAAGTAATTCATTTCCACTGCTCTCACTCTTGGTCTGAGTCTCTCAACCAACGTCCATGCTTCGCTTCCGTAAGTCAGTGTCGGGATTACCACACTGTCATGCAAGGACTTCTTCACTTCCATACTGACCACCCTATTTCTTGTTACTGCTTTTAGCGTTCCTACAACCCTCTTCCCCTGTTGTACCCTCTCCCGCACCTCTTCATCCATAGTCCCATCTTTACTCAACACACTGCCCAGATACTTAAAAGAGTTGACGATCTCCATAGCCTGACCGTTCAGCTTCACCTCACACTCTGTGACTTCACCCCTTTCGAAGACCATAACCTTGCTCTTCCCCGTATTTACCTTCAAATTCCGTTTTTCGCACACTGTTCCAAACTCATTTACCAGACCCTGCAACTCCCATTCATTATCACTCATCAGAACTGTATCATCCGCAAACAGCAGTATAGGTAGCTTCCACTCAATTCCCTCCCTTTTCAGCGATACACCAACATCCACTGCTCTTGATAGTATTTCTTTCATAACTCCATCCATATATACAGTAAACAACCACGGGGACATCACACACCCCTGTTTCAAACCAACATTCAGGTCAAAGAACTCGCTCTGCTCACTCTCCACACGTACTGCCGCCTTTGCACCCTCATACATGCTCTTCACTGCTTTCAGCAACTTGCCCTCTACTCCGTATATTCTAAGTACTTTCCACAAACCTTCTCTATCCACTCTGTCATAGGCCTTCTCCAAGTCCATAAAGGCAACATACACCTTTTGTTTCTTCTCCAGATACTTCTCCACAACACAATTCAGGGTAAAAATCTGATCTACACATCCTCTTCCCTTCCTAAAGCCTCCCTGCTCGTCGCCTATCCATTTCTCAGTTCTCACTCTCACTATCACTACCCTACTGTATACCTTCCCTACTACGCTTAGAAGACATATTCCTCGGTGGTTACCACACACTCCTCTTTCCCCTTTGCCCTTATATAGGGGGACTATTATGCCAGTCTTCCAGTCATCGGGTGCACTCCCCTTCTCCCATGCTAGTTTGCACATTTTCCATACCCATTCTATCACTATCTCACCACCATACCTCAACATTTCCCCACACACTCCATCTGTTCCTGGTGCTTTCCCCAACTTCACTCTTTTCATGGCTTCCCACACTTCTGACCTCCTGATCCCCACCTCCTCCTCCACTACTTCTCTTCTTCTCCCTCCCATACCATATCCAGCTATGTTTGCTGGCTCTTCATTCCTTTCATTTAGCAACTCACTGAAGTACTCCCTCCATCTTTCGACTCTCTCTTGCTTCTCGGCTAGCATTCTCCCATTCTTATCTTTCACACCCTTACTGTTTCCCTTGCTACCTTCCCTAACTTTCTTGACTTCTTTCCAGAACAGTTTCTTACTCTCCCTCCATTTTACACTCAGATTCCTTCCAAATTCCTCATCTACTCTTCTCTTACTTTCCTTCACTACCCTCTTACTCTCCACGTACCTCGCTCGTTTCTGTCTCTCGGAATCTTCATTCCCTCTACTACCCAACCACTCTCTATATGCTTTCTTCTTTTCTTCCACAGCTATTCTTACCTCTTCTGTCCACCATGCTGTACCTTTCACTCCCCTCCCTCTTCTCCTCACTCCACACACCTCCTCACATGCTGCACATATCTCCTCCTTAAACACCTTGCTCATCTCCTCCACTTCCTCCATAACTTCCAGGTCGAACCCACCTAGTCGTCTTTCCACTGCTCTCCTGTACTCCTCCCTGACTTCCTCCTCCTGCAACCTCTCCACCCTCCTCACCATTCCACCCTCCTCTCGCCTCCCTCCTTAATAAATTTATTATTAAATTTATTATAAATTTATTATTAATAAATTAATAATTAACCTCTGAAGTGCGCACGGGGGTAAATGAAAACGTCCCCCTGTGCTGACGTATTTGAGGTTTTTCGTCACTAAAATATTCATTGTACCATTAATAGCATTAATAATTATCCATATGCGCCTATTATGGGTTGATTATAAAGGTATTAACCTGAAACAACAATAAAACGAGTGAAAACAGCGTTTGGATGGTCAAAATCGGAGATATAGCCCGCGAGTTGTATAATGTATGGGTGAGGCAAGCTAGCTTCCCGCCAATTTTCCCCAAGGCCACTGCGACACAGTCGATCGATACTCTCTCTCTCTCTCTTGCACTCGATGGCCATCAGTGATGACAACACCCTGCTTGCAACTCGCTAATGTTAGCACGAAAATATACCTCAGAATAAGGGAATAATAGGGAAAATAGGTGATAACTGAGGAATAGGAGGAAAGTGGGGAAGGAGGGGAGGTAGAGGACTGAGATTTTGCATGGCCCAGGGGCCAAACAAAAATAAAAAAAATAAAAAAATAAAAATAAAAAAAATATTTTTTTTTCGATGTAAAAAGTTGATTTTTAGTTTTACTTACTCCAGAGAGTCTTCCCGCAGTCCGCCGGGGGAACTCTTAAGAGTCTTCCCGCAGCTCCCGGGTTAAGAGCATAAATGCCAAAATAATTCCAAAGCAAAATCACTTTCAGTAATTATAGCAGTAAATATATAAAGGCCAAAATTCTAAACCAATTAAAATATGATGCACTTTGGGAATATTGGCTAGCATTCAATTATATTCAGCTTAGGAAGTACCAGATCAATCTCAAGGGTTAATACATTACTATTACCACTCTCATTGCTAGTCTTCCTAAGCTGCATATAATAGTCAGGTAACCAAAATTAACTTAGTGATACTGTATTGCCACACCTATTTCCTAGTCAACTCTTCCCAAGTTATAGAAATCTCACAAACTGATTACCCATTATTAATCTTAGTGGCAAAGATATCTGGCTTAATTATAATGGAAGACTTTTATAATTGCCCTATATTCTTTACCATTAACATCAATAAAAGGAAATCAAAACTTGGGATTTTCATAATTTGGGAAGTCAGCCAGGGAATAGGATAGAAAACTTTCAGCCCATTTCTTCTAGCCTTTTAGTTTCAAGAAGGTTGGTCTATCATATATTCAAATACAGAATCAGATTTGTAAGCAGTCTATTTTCTTTGCAATATCAATATAAATACCATCACAAAAATCAAGGGACATTAATATACATCAAAATGCAAAAGTACATTTCCATAAATATTTAATCTCATTTCAGTGGGCATTTTCTATTAATATAACTAGTTACAACACTGCATACAAATCTTAAGCTGTACCCGAAATTACTTTTTCTCCAATAGGTTCTATAGATTCCATAGCATGTACTTATTTATGGCTAAAGAGTATCTCAACGGAATAAATTTTAGAATGTGCAAACTTTTACTGATGTCAAGTAGACAGTCCTTGACAACATCTAAAGTATATAGAGTAAAATAATTTCTACTTCATATATTTTCATTTTCATATATATATTAAAGATTATTTTAAGTATCTATTTGTTTAAGTCCCCGATCATCAGGACACCCACCCTACCCCAGCTCTTGAGCAAAGAGTGTATGGTGGTGAAAACAATAATTTTGAAAGCATATATAATTTTCCTCTTAAATATACCATGACTGATATTTTCAGAGGAAATTACATTGCCTTCATAAATCAATACTGAATTAGTCTTCAAACATATACCAAATAATGCACATTCTAAAACATCATTCAATTAAAGATTTCATTTCTGTATTATGCAGTTGTAGAAAAATATGCATAACTTCTATATCCAGTATTAATAAAGACAACTTTGAGTCTACATAATAGAAAAATGACAAAACTTTTAAATATTGTAACATTTCTAGTATTCTATTTTATTTTTATTATTTTTAGGAAAATTGCAATTGGGCCTGAGTATATAGATAGAATTTTTCCTGCTGTCTCAAGTTGGCCAACCCCACCTATGGGGTATGTGCCGGAGTATATAAAAATTCCAAAAATTACTTTAAATGCAAAGTATTTTGACAAACTAACATTTAATAAAATTTTAATTTCCATTTGGGCTCAGTCTCAAGTCTGCCAACCCCAGCTATGGGGTATGTGCCTGAGTATATACATAAATACCCAATTTAATTACTTTAAATTTCCAGTCTTTGGACAAATGCTCAAATATTCCAAAAATTATATTTATTTGAATGTTAAACTCCCTGTGCGGGCTCAGTCTCAAGTCGGCAAACCCAAACTATGGGGTATATACCAGAGTATAGATTTAATTACTTTTAATTTCCAAGTCTATTTTGCAAGCAATATTTTGTTATGAATTTCTTTCTATTGAAGTCTCAAGTTGTCAATATTAAAACTCAATCAGAATAATTATGAATCATCTACAACTGCATCTCAAAAAGTAAACTTTAATCATCTACACAAACAGAACTTGCACCTTAAACTTTCAGTATACAATTACTTTCTTTATTCTGGCTAATAGATTATTTATTCAGCTTAGGTAGGGCCTGTAAGAGTCAGGTTGATCTAGTCATTGCCCTTTACACACTCAAAGGTCTCTTAAACTGCTCAAATTTGTCAAAATACCAGAATATGGAAAAATATATTGCATTCCAAAAGGATTAATATACCATGGGTTAGTGACATTTTTAGCTCTATGTTAAACAGACAAATAAATACACAAATCATAAATATAACAAATAAGCCCTTTACAAATGTAGTAATCATTGTATAAAACTATGTATGAACTAAACCTATATCAATCTTACTAATCATTCAATAAAACTATGAACTAACTAAAAGCCTATTAATTATACCTAATGTAGTAGTAATTCTATAAAACTATGAACTAAAACCCTATTGATTATACCTATAACTAAAATCTAACTGTCATACTGTACTATAGACCAAGGCATTACTATCTCCATCAGTCCACCACTAGCCTTGAGAGGGCCTAGGCCCAGTGGGCTAGTATAAAATAAAAGCATCATTAACCCGGCAAGCGCGATAGGCCTCACGGAAGGCTTCCTATAGGGAACGCGATAGGCCTCACGGAAGCAGGACCATAAAAAAAGCTTTCCAAAAAAAAAAAGGGCCTATCAAAAAAAAAAAATTTGTCTCTAGGTGAGATAATTCCCCTCCAGTACTCATCCATGTAAATCTCACCCACCCCCCTCCCCTCCTTCCCCACCTTATTCCCCCCTCCCTCCCCTCCTCAATTATCACCTATTTTCCCTCTTATTATCATCATTTATCGGTTATTTTTCTCTCCCGCGATAATGTAGCACAAGTGGGTTGCAGAAAAGATCGATATGTACCACACACACACCAGCCCAGACCGCCCCGCCGCCCTCAGTTACCTCACAGACAGCGAGAGAGGAGGGTTGACTGCAGCTCTCTCTCGCCTGACATTACGACCGGGTGGCCAATATCTTCGGTTTTCACCACCCAAATGCTTTTCCCACTTATTTTAGCACTCTTGAAGGTTCATATATACATCATATATGTAAAATAAAAGCATACCGAAAACAAATAATGGTCTATATTGTAAATATAACGAATTCTGTCAGAATCCAAGGCTAGAAATACACAAATAACTACCCTAGCTCCTAGGGCTATTTAGCGCTTAACAGGTTAACAACAACATCTCCATCAGTCTTCCCTAGTACCATAAAAGATAATCCTTATTACCATATATAGGTACAGTACTGTATTAATAACTACTCCTCATAAGCTATAACCAAGTTTCAGCCATAAGCAAAAATAACAAATGTAACCTTCAGATTCCAAGTATTTTAAAGATATATACCGTAAAATTTAGAACTATTTTTCAATCCTCCCTCCTAAATACAGCTATATATCCCATATATGTACAGTATTCCCAATGACCAATTAGAGTTTACAGAAATCTACAATAATCTGACCACAAATTTACTTTCAGATAACTGGTACTGTACTAAAGTAATAGAAGCTAATATTTCTAGCATTTGGGAAGAGTCAGCCAGGGTATCTTATTTTATAGGCAAATTCCTCAGAGCATCAGTCATATTTTCAGCCCAAATTATATAGATTACACTAGTCTTAGACTTCACTGGACTTAATATAAATGACCAACAGTTACTTTCTTCAGGCTAACATTTGTTATTGAATTCTTAGCCTTCCAGCCTATTAAACTACCTTTCAAAATTTATAGAGACCATTAATCCACTTTCTCAGCTTAGGAAGGATCTAAAGTTATAAATGGACAATTAAAGTTTGCTTCCATTCCCGTAGTATTTTTTAATTACTTCAGGTAATTTACTCATTACACCATTAGGTAAATCTTTTACTTATACATTTAATTTATAATTTAAGTTTTTTTACCAACACTACACTTATGGATACTGCATTTGCAACTATAATATATAGTACTGTATATTCTTCAAGAGAGTACCATATCAAATAAAAAAATTGACTGCAAACTTATTTCAGTTATTTGCCTATTATTATTAGTTATTCAGTCTTATTATTATAGCAGTTATTATTCAGTCTCACTAGAATTGAGTTTCACTTATGCCAAAATTGCTCTTGCTTTATAAGATTTCAAACTTTATTGCTAATTGTTATTTTGACAAGTACTTAGTCTTTATACTGTATAGTAATTTGTGTTTTGGTTTCTTTTGCAAGTTTTACTTTCAAATTTCTAAGCTGCCAGACTAATTAAAAATACATTATAGACTACAGTATATAGAACCAATCATTATCAGATCTTTTACCAAACTTATTCCTAGCATATTTTACTATTTATAACTAGTCACTACTACTTCTATTTTCAGCCTAACCCTATCCATTGAACAATACATCATATCAAAATGTATAATGGGCTTAGATGGTATATATATACAATTCACATCTCTTATTTTTCTTTATTTACCAATGGAGCAAAAAATGTCAAAAACTTACAATAGTACATTAAAATCAGCGTCGGAAAAATAAATTAGGTTAAAGCTTGGATACTGCACATAAATTCCTTTCCTTAACTTAGGAGAGTTAACGAAAGCAACTAATCAGTAACCAAAGCTCTCCCATTCACTTTTACCTTGCCAAGTTCGATTTGTATAAATTTACTCCGTTAGCAATGTTTACAGAACCCTTACAAACTTAAAAGAATTTCCATCCTGGTGTTTTGGAAATATTTTAAGTTAATAAACACCTTCAGGATTAGGATGCGTTCAGTTTATTCGATCATTAAATGCTTTTATTCACCTAAGGAAGGATCTATGGATTCATATTTTTTCACCAACCAACTTTACTTCTAAACTCATGAAAAATACATGAGACACTCCAAGGATATTACTAAAGTAAATTTAATTAAAAATACTGTACATGTGGCACTCCAAGGACTCTAACCTAGGAGACACAGAAATTCTGCACATTTATGCATTACGCTATAAAGACCGTTAAAGAATTATGCACAAGGCTACGATATATTGGGTAGATTTGAGTTGCCAAAGACCTTCCTAAAACACAGAAATTATATAAAGATTGAATAAACTTTATGCGCATCTTAATACCGAGGGAGCCAAGACTCTCCAAACATTGCTTCCGAAGGAATATAAATTATACCAGTGGAACAATTAATACCCAGAAGCTAAGCCTACATAAACAAACTCTCTCCGTTCATCCCTATATCCCGGGCACCTCGGGGGCAGGACCTGACGTTCGGAATCACTACTTATTGACAACCTTGTTGCGTACTAGCAGGAGACTGTTATGAATGACCTTACTAGTTTTCAGGCTGCAGTCGTGGGCCCGGAATATACTAAAAAAAAACAAATAAAAAAAAAGTTCTACAGCTAAAAACATTAAATTTAAAGTTACCCTTCCTAGCATAATCCCACCCCCTATCTCCCAGAATATACTAACAAAACAATAAAAATAAAAGTAATACATCTAATAAGTACCACCCCATTTAAATAAAAATGATAAATCTAATAAGTAACACTCTATTCTTATCAATTACAAACTCAAATTTACTTTAATAAACTGATGAAAGTATATGGCCCTCCCGGGATTCGAACCCGGGACACCACAACCAGAATTTAATAAACTAATGGCATCATATGATCCTCCCGGGATTCGAACCCGGGACACCACACCCAGAACATAAGCACCTTAAGCCATTACACCAACAACTTTACTTCTAAACTCAATTAAATCAACAAATACATGTGGCACTCCAAGGACTCTTAACTTAGGATACTCACACCAAAATTATACTTTAATTTTGAAGTTAATCCACCTACCCAAAACTATTCTCCCCCACCCGAGAGATATGCTCCGCGGTTCCAATATTCAATATGTGAACTAACTTACAGCATTCAATCCCCATTTCAGGGTAGCAGTACTGTACAAGGGCAGATCCCTTCTGGCACTCCTCCATTCACATTCTGGATTAGTAGATAGGTTACGGGATTTAATATTTGGCAAAGTTTGGATATTATCTAATTACTTTAATTTTACCTTCATCACAGCTACCCTTACAGTTTTATTAAGCTTAGGAAAGATCAGTACGAATCAAATACTCTTTTATGCCATAGACCCTTCATAAACTGAATAAAATTGAAGGAAAACTACAATAAAGCAGGAACTAAAGTCTGGATTTAAATTTCGTGAACACTTTTCTATAAATCGGTGATAACCGTTTACCGAAATCCTGATCAGGGCACCCACCCTAGCCCAGCTATTCAGCAGGGAGTGTATAGTGGTAAAAACTGCATCAAGTTAAATACTAATCAAACTGTTAAAAAGATGGTTAAACATTATGACATTTGCCCATTTTGTTTGGCAATTTTCAGATTATTCATACAATTTTGGAGAAACCGGCCTCTGGCCGAGCTATTTTTCTACCGAAAAATGCACAAATTTATTTTGAAATGGTGTCTTTGACGTAAAAGCAAATTATAAATTCATATTTTTTCATCAACCAACTTTACTTCTAAACTCAATGAAATGCAAATACACTAGTCACTCCAAGGATTCGAACCTTGGATACTCACAAAAATTCCGCGGTTATGCATTACGCTATCAAGAAAATTAAACACATTAAAGCTCATTGTTTAAGCATTACGCTATCAAATCATGCCAAAATATTAAAATCCTTCGTAACCGTACCTATTCCATCACTATCACACACCGTTAACCCGGGAACTGCGGGAAGACTCTTTAGAGTTCGGCCGGCGGACTGCGGGAAGACTCTCTGGAGTAAGTAAAACTAAAAATCAACTTTTTACATCGAAAAAAAAATTATTTTTTATTTTTTTTTTTTTTTTTTTTTTTTTTTTTTTTGGCCCCTGGGCCATGCAAAATCTCAGTCCTCTACCTCCCCTCCTTCCCCACTTTCCTCCTATTCCTCAGTTATCACCTATTTTCCCTATTATTCCCTTATTCTGAGGTATATTTTCGTGCTAACATTAGCGAGTTGCAAGCAGGGTGTTGTCATCACTGATGGCCATCGAGTGCAAGAGAGAGAGAGAGAGTATCGATCGACTGTGTCTCAGTGGCCTTGGGGGAAATTGGCGGGAAAGGAGTTTGCCTCACCCATAGATTATACAACTCGCGGGCTATATCTCCGATTTTGACCATCCAAACGCTGTTTTCACTCGTTTTATTGTTGTTTCAGGTTAATACCTTTATAATCAACCCATAATAGGCGCATATGGATAATTATTAATGCTATTAATGGTACAATGAATATTTTAGTGACGAAAAACCTCAAATACGTCAGCACAGGGGGAGGTTTTCATTTACCCCCGTGCGCACTTCAGAGGTTAATAAAGTATCCGAACAGGTTCCGAACTGGTTATAATTTTTTAAAGTTTACCCTGCAAGCATATAATTTGGCTACATTCATGTTTATAGAGAATATATCACATTAGGCTGGATTTGGAGATTGTAATGAAAATGGGGAGGGAGGGGGAGGATTCAGGGCACCATGGGACAGACCTTTATAGTCCGGTACAGTACTAGAAGCGGATACTTTTTCCAACATGTACTGGTGATCAAGTTGCCATCATGGGTACAGATTATAATATAAATAGGGAAATTTTTCTATCGAAAAATGTACAAGGGGTTCTTTGTTTCAAGCTTTATTGAGGTCTACAGAGCAAACTAAGCAAACTTAAGGACTTAATTAAGCAAAAGGGATTAAATTTTACTTTTTAAACCACTTCAGTATACCCACACAAAACCGTCTACCATCAGTTTAAGCATTTGAAGGGCGAAAACTATTTCAACTTTTGAGTAACAGGTCCTTCTTAAACAGATTATTGATAACAAAAAAGTTTAAAGACAGTTTTGTCCACACAGATTGTAGTTACAGTTTCTAGTCATAAATGGCAGCCCCATCAAGGGCTACCTCGGTTATCAAGTAATTTTTGAGATCGGGCCAAAGTACCTGATCAAGTCTTTCTAGGTAAACGGTAAAGGTGAGGTCATACTGAAGTTACAAAAATAGGTTCTTTGCTGTATGGAGTTTCATTGCAGGTATGCTTAAATTCTTTGACAAGGAAATTTTATTTTAAATTTTAAACCAGATTAATTTACACTTTATAAATAAATTAACTTTGAACTTCAACTTGCTAATGCAATAGCAAACTATTAAAATTATGTAGATTTTATCAAACTTCAATGCAATATTAAATTATTTAAATGGTGTATGCCTCTATTTCGGCAGAACTTATTACTTTAAAATTATTTGCTAATGTAATAGCAAAGCATGTATTTGTATTTAACCCGTGGAGCCCCGGCTAGTTTTGTAATGTTTGCGCACCAGAACCCGGCCGGTTTTCAAAAAATGGTTTTATTCCAGAAACAATAGCGAATGGGTTAGGAATGAAGGAAAAACCACGAAAAACCGCTCAAAAAGCTTAAAAAATGGTCCTACAGAGCCCCCGAAAACGGATTTTATAAGAGTAAAAAATTGAAGGCAATTATCCCAAAAAACCAGGTTATTGCGCGCTCGCGCGCACGCACGTGGACTTTGAGAGTTTTCAACCATCGGCACGGTTGCGTGGGATACGTACACAGTTCCCATACAAATCTGAGCCCTCTTGCGTGGCTACACCTGAGGTTACGGTCGGCGCAATTAGGGGAAATTAGGGTGACTCGCCAGGCGCGTCTCTGGGGCTGTGCATTACATACATCGCCGACGCGCCAGGCGCGTCGCTGGGGCTGTACGGGTTAAAACTAACATATTAAACTTTAGCAAATTTCAAAACTACTTTATTCCATGGATTATTTTCTTTATGGTAGTGGGAAAGTGATACTATATACAGTACAGATCATTCAGTTTTAAAAGAGGGGTGAGGGTAATTTTTAACCAGCATATGCAAGACAGACTCCAACAGTTCGAACGAAAGAAATTTATCGCAAAAGACTATCATTTATATAAAAACAAAAAATCCAGCATAACATTGACATATCCTACCTAATTTTCCAACCTTATTTACAGAAGTGGTGTGTAGTGGTGAGGCGAAGACGTTGAGAAGTTGATTCCTTGTCGAATTGGAGATTTCTTGTTACGGTACTTGAAGGATTTATAGAAGATCTTTCTCTATATTTAAGCGAAGTCTAGCGCTGTAGAAGAAAAAATAGGTTAGTTATACAGAAGTCATGCCATTTTCTATTCTAGCCTTTTATACACTACATTCTTTGAAAAACTGACTTTCTATACTTCATGGAATAATCGCAATGCATTAGGTCTCTGCATTATCTAATTACTGTACTGGTAATATAAAGCAAGTCTATTTAATGGGTAGACATCATTTGCAAGCTGAATAAAATAGGCCAATAGTTGCCAGCATATAATTTAATTAACCCCTTCTGTACCGGCAAAGTCTAATATTTTTTCTAGCTATATTTAGACTATTGTGCAGTAAATATATTAGTTATACAGATCTCTTGCCATTTTCTAGCCTAGCCTTTTAACCCTTCCAGCCCGGGTGTCCTTTCAACAGATAGCAAGCTTTCAAGCCTATTCAGCTTGGTCTGAACACCGTGCGTCCGACGCATGTAAACAAAGCCGATCGTTGCGTCACCGCACCTCCGAAAACAAGGAGACGTCTGATCAATGTTATTGTTGTGACTTAAGACTAAATTAGAGTCTGAAAAGCTCAGATAATTTCAACATCGCGGCAAAATTTGCTCCACTGAAATAGTCATCACAACTGAACCCGTTGACTTACAGAGCTCTACTCAACGCCAGTCTACAGATTGAAAACCGCACTAAGTTTATAGATGCATGGGAAATCTCTATCAATTAAAATATACAAAAATACAGTAGCCTAGGCCTAGAAGTTTTTCGGCCAGATCGCCCGGATACGACCTCCGTCCTTTGGAAAGGCAGCCCGGGTCACGAGGGTTAAACTGTTGGTGGTGTAATGGTTTAGATGCTAATGTTCTGGGTGTGGTGTCCCGAGTTCAAATCCCGGGAGGACCATAGGCTTTTATTTGAGTTTGTAATTTAGGATTAATGTTAAAAACGGAGTGTTACTTATACGCTAAATAATTTAGAAAAACTATATTGTTGGTTATAATTACGCCAATATTCTTTACCACTAACTTATCGAACTCAGTGTCAAACTAAAGTTGAATTCGTAGTTTTCAGGCTTATTGTATATGTATAGCTAAAATTATAGTTTATACTTAACCCATTCTGTACCAGCAAAGTTCTAAATTTTATTCTAGCTATATTTACAAAAACAAAACAAAAATAATAAAAGTGGGGATTGAGCCGGAGTATATACATCGATATAGATATTTACAAAAACAAATTGAAGGTTGGGAGAGTTTTGGTAGCTAGGGGGGTTAAAAGAGAAGTCTTGCTTTTTAAATAATTAGAAGTCTTTCATAAGCTGAATAAAATAGTGGAATAGCTGCCAGCACATAATGAAAAGGATATCACCAGTACATAATGGGTTAAAATACCAAAATAACAAATACTAACTAAAGATTAGTCTTCTAGAATTCTTCCTCCGAGTCAGTCACCGGATTCCTTGGGCCCTTTATTCTTATTTCTGCCGCCTTGGATGCGAGGCGAGGGGAAGGTAGATTCAAATCAGTCTATACTATGCCCAACAAGTCTTCCATCTATCCATCAACACAAGGCCCACATCTGTCCATCTCCAACAAGTTCTTCGTCCAATACCACCAGGCCAACATCCGTTCAACAAGTCTCCCTCGGCAGTCCACATCATACCTGATAGAGCAAAAGATTTACAATTTAGAGGGATATTTGAAAAAATATAAATAAAATATATGGGGAATATGCCCAAGTATAGATACTTATTTAGATAAAGTTGATCCTATCATCATCATCAAATCTGACGCCTCGCTTCCAGAGGAAGCGCCCCCAAAACGGATGGCCAAGGCAGATACTGCCTCCAGGCTCCCAGACATGCCCCGACTGACCCACTCCAGTGCCAGTGCCATTTCCACTAAGTGAATCTAAGTTGATCTAAATCAGTGAGAATTACTAGTCTTGTTAATTCAAGGCAGTTGGAAGGATACAAAAGTTTTAATGTCAAAGCAAAGTACCGGTTCTCGATTATTGCAGCATTAGCTATATGTAGAACATTTTGATAAGCTTAGGAAGGATATATGGTAGCCAATAGATCTTTCCCTTTAATGGGTAGAAGTCCTTCGTAAGCTGAATAAAATTGCCAGCATATAATTAACCCTCTCAGACATAAGACGCAATTTTGAGCCGATTAGGGATACTTTAAAGCCTTTGTTACCATCAGGGGTATTTAGAAACCTTTAGTTTAGTTACTTCAACCTCTGCAGTGAGTTACCTGTGGCCAGAAAACTAATTTTCGAGAGGTAATTATAAGAGAACTATTTCTTATTGATAATCTGGCAACCTCTGCATCATAGGAGTCTAAAGGGGTTAAAAGAAAGTTACCAGTACTGAATGGGTTAAAATATATAACCACGCAATACTAACCTATTATTGGTCTTCTAGAAGTCTTCATGGCCACCACAGGGCCCCTTATCATTATCTCCATCTGTTCATACCATGCCCAACAAGTCTTTCATCCATCTGTCCAACACATCCTTCGTCCATACCATGCCCAACATCCATCTGTCCACACCAGGCCAAACAGTCCTTCGTCCCATACCATGCCCAAGAAGTACTCCATCCACACCAGGCCCAAAACTTCTATCCATCCAACACCATGTCACTTCAGTCCATAACCACCAGGCCCAAGTCCGTTGACAAGTCTCCCTCGGCAGTCCACATCACACCTGATAGAACAGAAGATTAACAACAATTTAGAGATATTTTAAGTATAGGCTTGGATTCCTTAACCCTTGTCTAGCGGGCCCTCTGTGGCCGTTTTGGGCCTTTTCAGGCCATTCTGACAGCTATATCAACCATCAGTATGAAAGGAACTGTATTGCGTCGAAAACTAGGTGGAAATCGCTACACAATGACGTAAGATACAGCTACGTAGCACTCGTGGAGCACTGACAGTGTTACCTCGAAGATGGAAGTTTAGCAAATTTTGCTACCTTGCTCACTTTTAGCGAACTATTGGTTACACTGTGATCCTCTCGCGCGGTGGGGGAACTGGAGTTAGTGTGGGCCGGGAGGCCACAGATGTCGGACGTATGGATCATTACTATCCCACTCATTTTCACTCGATTTCCACCCTTTTTTCACCCGTTTTTTGCCTGTTTTTTCAACTCGACTTAAGTCGTGAGCCGCTCTTTAAGGGTTAATAAAGTTTATCCTAGTCTGTGATAATTACTATTTTTTTTCTTTAATTTTCTATTGGTAAAGCGTTATGGCCACATAGCGATTTTGATAAGAGTCTCTTGCCTTTATATAGTCTTGTCCTCGTTTTGGTTAGTTTATTTTGAAAGTTTTACACTAAAATTCAAAGGAAAGTACCGGTACTGTATTATTACAGTACAGTAGACCCTCGGTTAGCGAACAGGTTCCGTTCCGAAAATACCGTGCGCAGAGCGAAATTACGTTGGGCGAAAAGACAGCCTTATGGGATTAACCCGGCAAGCGCGATAGGCCTCACGGAAGGCTTCCTATAGGGAACACGATAGGCCTCACGGAAGCAAGACCATAAAAAAAGCTTTCCAAAAAAAAAAAGGGCCTATCAAAACAAAGGAATTTGTCTCTAGGTGAGATAATTCCCCTCCAGTACTCATCCATGTAAATCTCACCCACCCCCCTCCCCTCCTTCCCCACCTTATTCCCCCCTCCCTCCCCTCCTCAATTATCACCTATTTTCCCTCTTATTATCATCATTTATCGGTCATTTATCGGTTATTTTTCTCTCCCGCGATAATGTAGCACAAGTGGGTTGCAGAAAAGATCGTTATGTAACACCCAGACACCGGCCCACACCGCCCCGCTCGTCTCAGTTACCTCACAGACAGCGAGAGAGGAGGGTTGCCTGTGTTTCTCTCTCGCCTGAGATTATGACCGGGTGGCCAATATCTTCGTTTTTCACCACCCAAATGCTTTTCCCACTTATTTTAGCACTCTTGAAGGTTCATATACAGTCCTCCCTCGGGTAACGCGGCTTTGGACAGTGCGGTTTTGGTCTAACACGGGTACCCCTAGCGTGCCAAGTCAGCATCTAACACTGTTTTGTTTATGTAGCACGCTCTGTGGTCGGCTGAGGGCTCGGCATCTCTCGCCATATCTCGGCCGTGACGTCAGATTCGGTAGACTCGTTCCAATTTTGGAAGCAATTCCACATAAAAATGGGAATTGACTTCATTGTTGAGAGTTGGAACTCAATCAACCAGCCCATCATTTCATAGATATGATCTGTAAAATAGGGTTAGGTTGTCTGTTACTAATGTTTGATCCATATTTGGTAAGGTTATTGGGTGGTAAATGGTCAAAAAGGTGACTTTGGGGAAGTCGTCAGAAGCAATAGAATTAATCCCATAAGTTCTTTGCTTTGTGTAGCGCGTGTTTGCGTAGCGCGGCGGGGTCCCAGTACGATATACCCGCGCTACCCGAGGGAGGACTGTATACATCATATATGAGGCGCTCATTCGCAGAACGTGTTGACCGCCCAAAATAAGAAACGGAGCAAATCGCGTCTGAAGTTTGCCGACTTATAAAAAGTTGTAACTATCAGACCCGATTTAGGAGAGAGGTGACAGTGTTTTCAAAATGTTCGGAAAATAGTATCTAGGTACGTACCACAAAAAAAAAAATAATAAATTGCTTGTTATTTATCGCAGAACATGATAGTTGCCCAAAATAAAAAAAGGAGTAAATCGCGTCTGAAGTTTGCCGACTTATAAAAAGCTGTAACTATCAGACCCGATTAAGGAGAGAGGTGACAGTGTTTTCAAAATGTGCGGAAAATAGTATCTAGCCATGAACCACAAAAAAAAAAATAATAAATTGCTTGTAATTAATAGTAACGTGAGTGTGATTGAAATAATCCCATGATTTTATAACCCCATATCAATTCAATACTGTAGAAACGTTTAGAAAAAGCAAATGTATAACAATAAAACATAAATAATATTATCAGTGAATAATAATAAGACATGGAAGAGTAGGGTAAGATAATAGAAACATAATTTTATAAAATTAATAAGCGATAATAAAGATTAGAAAATGGAGGAAGACATGGTGAATAATAATGAATAAGTAAAACACAAGAATAGAGTAATAATTTTGCTACTTTAATGTTATTGATTTATTATTATAGAAAGTAAGCTAGTATTACTGTTAATTAATTAATTTGGGATATTTTATTCAGCTTGGGAAGGACATGATTTTACAAAATTTTAATCAAAGGAAGGAATTTGATGGCTAGTTACTATAATGTTCTTGTGTAAAGATTGCTATTGTTTAACAATTTTACCTTACTAAAATGCATTATTACTCTATTCTATTGTTACATTAAATTTTATATATTCATACTCACCGAGTAGTCAGGCAGTGTCGCTATCACTGTCACTATCATCTGCATACTCTTGCAGGTTGTCATCAATATCAGAGGAGTCAGAGTTGTTGTCCAAGGCTGGTCTAGCTGCTCTACTGAGGTCCCTCTGCATACGAAAAAGTTCCTGGTAATACTCCGAGTGGATTGGCGGAATGTAGGATAGCAGGTCGTGGACGGCTTGGAGTTTGTCAGCTTGAAGTTTGATGGCAGCTGGGTACTTGGGGGTGAGTGGCACTCGTGACAGATTAAAGGCCGATGGAGAATACTTGGCTTTACCTGGCATAAGCCTGAGACAATGCAGAGGCCCCTCGTAGCCTCGAGACAGCTGATACCCATCCCTATATTGCAGAGTAAAGCAGAATCGGCGACATTCAGAGAATAGGAGTGGCTTGGCGGGTGTACGGTGAGTTATGACACTTTGCAACAGGTCTAAGTTTAGAAAGTCCTCTCTCACCATGGGAATGACCTTGTTACCTGCGTGGACCGCACGCTCAATCACCTTGACATAGTGTTCAAAATCATAGATGTTCCCCTCAACCCTGAAGCGCTTTTCTATGTTCCCAAAAGCCCTGTCACACGACATGTAACTATGTCCTGGGATGAGGAAATAATGGACCACTTCCTGAAGACGGCGACTGTGCAGTTCGTAAAGATGGCAGAGCATGATATTAATGTTCTTATTCTGTCCACCACAATTGTCACTGAATAGTATAAGCTTGCCAAAATCACCATGAAGCAGTACTTCATTCCCGATCCACTTTTTGATGCACGAACCCACCTCGACCGAGCCACGCCCACCTGTCACCTCATCCCACACGAAGAACTGGTTTTCACCGGTCTTGAGGTTGGAAATGCATAAATTGTACAGCCAGACTTTCTTCTTATAGTAGGCAGCATTAGTGGTGAGACGAGGTATTGGCTGTGTCTGTTGGAGGTCCAAGGCTATGACACGAGTATCATCGTCCCTGTCCTGCCCCAGAGTCTTCATAAGTGTTTGTGCCTGCCGTGCCAGCGCCAGGTGTTCATCAAGTTCAGCCTGCAAGATTGCATTATCTGCGTCATTACTGGCATGTTTCAAAGTGGTCTTAGCTAGGTCACAGGTCGAGCAAGTATCAGTATTTGGTGGTGAGAAGGAGAGTTCTTTACTTTTGAAAACTTTCCGGTAATAACTTTCCTTGACTACGCTGTTGTTAGGATAATTCTCAGCCATCCAGGTAGAATACAGGTGGTACATCCGGCTTAAACTCAACGATGTCTCTAGGTACCGCAAATTGGGCGATTTGGCTCTGCTATAATGGCTGGTAACGCTGGGGAATGATGCAATGTGTTTGTGCACACGCTTTGCATCAGGACCTGCAATGGTGACACGGTTCTTGTGTTGCCCGCGGCCGTCTCTCTTCGGTGTACCAGTGTCACTCACGTGGGTCAGGGCATTCTCTAATCTTGTCCTACCTATGGCTAAAATGTTGATGAAGGCTGTCTTGCAAATATTATAAGTTGTAGACTGGTAGGAGAGAGTAAATTTGCGGGTGCATGACCGATGGGGACCAGGGTTGTTGATGTCGGCAGGCTTTCTTCGTCGTTTCACTGGCACTGACAGAACTTGTTTCTGAATGACGGTATTCTGGACTAACCAATCTCCAGTTTGCCAGAAGTTATTGTGGATTGCTTGGCGGATAGGTTCAGCAATTTTATCGTAGCATCCATCATTGCAAGGCGGTCCAATAACTCTAGCATTCACTGTATTTCCTGTTTCGCGGCTGAGATATTCCTTCCCAGAATTTCTCTTGTTCCTGGCGATTATTTCAGACCAATTGTCCGGGTTACACCTCTTTTTTTATAGGTGGGGGTGGGCTCCCACTATCACTCTCACTCTCACTATCACTCATTGTTCAGGGAAGCACTGCAACACGGTCAAAACGGCACAAAAACAACACCAGGTGCGAGGTAAACGATCCGTACGGCGTGAGAGCTGAGCTAGACTGTATTGTGGCGGGAGAACAGAGAGCAACGCGCGCCGTGAGTGGCTGAGCTGGCGCCCACGCGGTACCATAGCCGGGCTGTCATTGGCTGGCTGAACACACGCTGCCTGGGTGGCGCATATCACCCTCTGCGATGCAGAAACGAGGGCAAGTCAAACGCCCTGTCAACACGGAAGAAAGTGCGTCGCACTTTATGCGATTTTCAACCATGTTGACATTCTCAAATATAGCTCCCTACCACGGCTCCAGATTCGAAAAGGATGTGGCAATATAATGCGATAATATAACGGGTTTTGCCAGAGGTGGCGGTTATCACGTTCTGCGAATGAGCGCCTCATATGTAAAATAAAAGCATACCGAAAACAAATAATGCTCTATATTGTAAATATAACGAATTCTGTCAGAATCCAAGGCTAGAAATGCACAAATAACTACCCTAGCCCCTAGGTCTATTTAGCGCTCGCCAGGTTAATTAGTTTGGTTCTAGGACTCTAATTTTTTCCCCTATCCACCTATATTACCCACCTTTTTGCTCAAACTGAATCAATAGGAGTATTTCATGCTATATTGCTGATTTAGTTAAAAGTACATATGCAACATAACATACAACTGGCCAATAAAACACATAAGTACCGGTAACACACAAACCGAGTCATTCATGGGATCGTAAGGGAAGCAGCAAGAGTGTAGTCAATTTTGCTACTTTTCCGCTAGACCTAGGTTTATATTTTTATCTAGCGGCAAATATTTACATCTAGTGACACAAATTCTGGTGATATTCTGTAGATTCAAGCCACATTTGATTGATAGTCTAGAGGCTTGCATTATTCGTTAGATTTTCGGCACAAATTTACTATCTAGCAGCCTTCTAGCGAAATTTGAGAATGGATCTAGCGGATTATTTTTATTTGGTAACCCTGAGCTTTGCTGTCGTCTGCTCCCGATGTCGGCATTCACTATCTGTTGACTCGTGTGGTAACGACCAGAGGAAGTTGGCTTCAATTGTAAACAGTTTACTTGGAAAAACAAGAGTCAGCTTAAGACCTTCTGTACCCGATGCCGAGTTGGCTGCCAACTTTGTGGCATTTTTTGCTGGCAAGATAACTCGCATAAGACAGGAACTGGATGATGCTTCTGTTGGTGAAGAACTTTCAGTTGTACTCCAACCCCGACACATTCCTAATAATGTCCTCTCATCCTTTCACTCAGTAGAGGTGGACATGATCTCGTCCTACATAAGAAACCTCAATAAAACATTTTGCCCGTTGGATCCCATAAATGTTTCCAAGCTACCAAGAGTCTATGATCACACAGTTGAGTTTATTTCCAAAATAATTAATAAGTGCTTCTCTGAAGGTAGCTTCCCACATTCTGAAAAGCATGCACTACTACGACCTACTCTAAAGAAACCTGGACTTGATGTTGAGAACATGTTGAACTATCGTCCTGTCTCCAACCTGTCCTTCATATCAAAGATATTAGAGCGTGCAATACTTGACCAATTACAACCACTACTTCAGCAGAATGAAACTATCCCAATTTTTCAGTCTGCTTACCGACAGCATCATTTAACTGAAACAGCATTGATTAGAGTACATAATGATCTAGTTGAGAACATTTGCAATGGTGTGGCCTCACTATTGGTCTTGCTTGATCTCTCTGCAGCTTTTGACACAGTGGATCACGAGTTGTTATTGAGTGATCTTTATGATTGTGGTGTGCGTGACTCCGCTCTCTTGCTTCTTGGGTCGTACTTGTCAGGTAGATCCCAGAGTGTGATGGTAAATCAAGTGGTCTCGGACTCGACACCCCTGCAGTATGGTGTTCCATCAGTTTTAGGTCCTATCCTATTTATAATTTATATTAGCAGTTTGTCTCTTCTGCTTCGTGCACATAATGTCACCTTTCACTTTTATGCAGATGACACCCAGATTTATGTGAGAATCACAAATATAGTTGATATACGGAGTAAGATGGAATTGTTGATGTCTGATATCAAGAAGTGGATGAGAGCGAGAAAACTTAAACTAAATGATGGTAAAACTGATATTCTCATCATCCGAGGAAATAGAAGAGCTGATGATATAGTAGGTGCCCTCTCCATCAATGTGGGTGGATCTCAGCTGCGACCGGCCAACTCTGTTAGAAATCTGGGTGTATATGTGAACTCCCGATTAGATTTCAAAGAGCATGTAAACCAGATAGTTAAAAGTTGTTACTTGCACATCAGAAATCTCTATTTGGTGAAGCCGTTTATAACCAGACGTTGCCTCCTGACGTTGGTTCACTCATTGGTCTTCTCTCGTGTTGATTATTGCAATGCCCTGTTGGTGGGTCTTCCAAATTATATTTTGAAGAAAGTTCAGTCTGTTATTAACAGGGCCGCAAGACTAATTTTTGGTGTTCCACCTAGAACTCCTACTACATCTCTTCACATAGAACTGCACTGGCTGCCAGTAAGAGCAAGAATAGAATTTAAGTTGTGTTTGGTGACTTTTAAGGTTCTCAAATTTGGTGAGCCTAGGTACCTTGCGGAGCTGCTCAGGCGCCCACCGGCACACCATGGTGTAGTTGTGCGTCATGACAATGACCCTTTTCGTCTTGATGAACCAAGGGCTTTTCAGCAGTCTTCTTTCTTTGAGAGGTCATTCTCCTACATGGCTCCGAGGTTGTATAACAGGTTGCGGCTGTCCATGAGACAACTGAGTTCTGTTGAATGCTTCAAGAGACAACTTAAGACTTTTCTCTTTGAGAGAAGCTATGATCTTGAGAGAGGTGTCATGACAGATGGCTATAGAGTTTAGGCTATTTTGCCACTGCTAGTGATTGTTAAATGTGTGTTGTATATAAGCCTTCTTTTGATGCATTGATTTTTGTTCTTTTTTTCTTTCTCTTTTCGAGCGCTAGTGAATTCTTCGGAAAAATTGGCGCTTATGAGAAATAAGTAACATGCTTATTATTATTATTATCTGGCCATTTTTGTCTAAACAGGCAGACAAACGGTATTTTCGGTGTGTTTCAAGGTTGCTTTAATGAATACAATCTTAAGCTATGATAAGAGTTCTAGATTGACCATTAAATTTGCAGATCAGGAAAACAAAACTACAAATCCCAAAACGGACTTTTAAACGAAACAGTTAGGCAAGGCTATCTAATATTAGTCTTTCGAAATAACGAGTTGATGATACCATACGCGTATAAATGACAAACTTACGAAAACAAAATCAGATTAGCAATCAAATAGGTAGACCTAGGAAAAAGTAATGAACCAGGAAGCCACTGTGGATAGTGAGAGCGGGTGAAAAATTGGTAGCGAAATGACTAGGTTAGGCGGCTAACCAATTGAAGTATTTTTCGCAACTATAAATAAATGCTGCTATAGCATATACATAACAAACTTATGGAAAAAGATTAAATAATAGCATTTAAATCAGCAGTTCTTAAGAGTTATTAAATTAAATGTGTTCATGGTAAAATGGGGAAATCCACTGTGTACAAAAATGACTTCTTGAGTGCATGAAACGACTTTGTAAACATGTGGAATATATCCTAGTTTTGAACTAATGACTTTTAAAGAGTGTTCTCACTAGAAGTTGAGTTGTTTGAGTGTTAAGAAGGTTTGGGGCTAGGCTAGCCTTCGGTATAAAGTTCGTAAAAGTGATCTATGGTAGGTTAAGTGAGCAAATGGTAGTAATTTGTGATCTTCGTACAACCAAAATTTTGCTGAATGGACGTTCGCAAGTCGGGGGTCAACTGTACTAGCTCTATTTAGAACATTTTGTGAAGCTTAGGATTAATAGAGTTTTTAATGGCTAGAATATTTGCCACCATAAAATGAAAACCAAATAACCAGTACTAAAAGTTAAAATATCAAGCTACGCAATACTAACCAAATAATAGTCTTCTAGAATAGTTCTTCCGGGCTCTCTACAAGATTCCTTGGGCCCCTTATCCGGATCTCCGCCCCTTAATTTAAGGTGTGAAGGGAGAGGGGTAGGTCCATTAAATTCTACACCAGGCCCAACACATCCTACACCATGCCCATGTCCGTCCATCTCGCCACCATGCCCAGCAAGTCCTCCGTCCAACACCAAGCCCATCGTCCATTCACCACTTGGCCCAGCATATCTGTCCAATATCATCAGGCCCACATCCGCCAAAAAGTCTCCATCCGGCCCACATCCGCCAAAAAGTCTCCCTCGGCAGTCCACATCACATGGAGCAAAAAATGTAAAACAATTAGAGATATTGAAAGTACTGTACAGTATAGGCTTTTATTCCTAGATAAATTTTATTCTAGTTAGTGATAATTATTATGTTCTATCCAACAACCAACTCTACTCCTAAAATCAATTAATGAAATATTACAAACACATGTGGCAGTCCGTGGATTCGAACCCAGGACGCTCACACCGAATATCAACACCTTATGCATTACACCACAAAGGCAGTTAAAGAATGGTGGACACTGCCTACGATTTATTATGCAACTTCGAATCCTGCATATCAATCTAAGCATGTACACACATCCCAACTGCAACTCACGTAGGCTATGCATATGTGAATGGAAAGTGCAATTAATGGGGCCTTAACCACTAGGGAAGGCTTCTCGATAAATGACTCTTGAACCAATATCATAATTAAGTCTTTATTTCAAGGCAATCGGTAGGATACGCAAACATTAATGTCAAAGCAAAGTAACGGTACTGGATTATTACAGTACTGTACTAGATATATTTGGAAAATTTTGTCAAGCTTAGGAAGGATAGATCGTAGCTAGCAGGATTAGTAGGTCTTTTTTTAACCCTTCCTACCCGGTCTGCCTTAGGTAAGGACAGCACGAAAGAAGGGCCGCTACCCGGTATGCCTTATCTAAGGCATGAGCTTAATAGCCTAATTAAGCTTAGTCCGAACGTCGTGCGTACGACTTATGTCAACAAACCCAAGCGTTCGTCACCGCACCTCCGAAAACAAGAAGAAGAAGACTCCTCAATGTTATTGTTCTTACGTCATGACTAAATTAGTGTCTAAAAAGTCCCCATATTGGCAACAGCTCTGCAATATTGGCTCCACTGAAATCATCACAACTGAACCAGTTGACTTGCAGAGCTCTACTCAATGCCAAAATACAGATTGAAAACCGCACTACAATTATAGAGTGGGAAAGTTCTAGCAGTGAAAATAAACATAAATACGGTAGCCTAGGCCTAGACGTTTTTCAGCCATATCGCCCGGGTAGGGGCGACAGTCATTTGGTAAGACAGCCCGGGGAGGAAGGGTTAATGGGTAGATGTCCTTTGCAAGCTGAATAAAATAGTAAAATACTTTCCTCCATAAAATTAAAACCAAATCACCAGTACCGGTGCAGAATTGATTAAAATTTACGAAATACGAACCAATATTAATATTCTAGAAGTCGTCCTCAGGGTTCCCCACAGGATTCCTCTAGTCCATTATCCTTATTTCTGCCCTAGAGTGCAAGGGGAGGTGGTAGATTCACTTCCGTCCACACCACGCCCAATGCTTCCTCCATCCATCCAACACCAAGGCCACATCCGTCCATCTCAAAGGCCACCGTCCATCCTACATCCGTCAAAAAAGTCCCCAAGCCCACATCCGTCCATTACCAAGCCCACCGTTCATCACCATGCCCAACACTTCCACCATCCATCTGGCCAACAAGTCACAAGGCCCAGCACATCCGTCCAACAATCCTCCAGGCCCACATCAGTCCAAGTCTCCCTCGGCAGTCCACACCACACTAGAGCGAGCAGGTTTAGTAAACATTGGGAGATATTCAAAGTAAAGTACAGTCAGCCCCCCCAATACGCGATTCCACAATTCGCGAAAACCCTAATACACGAGTGACCCCTCGAAAATAACATTAATTAATTAAACATTAATTACGCGAGGTGGTACCACAATACACGAATCGAGAGCTAAGAAGGGGCCAAATCCGCTATTCCCGCTTGATACGCGAGCACGTCTACGTTTCGCGAGGCCCAGGAGTAGCTCTGAAAAAAGAAGAAGACGGGCATACGCCTGCCTTCCCTCCCGCTTACCCTCCCTCCCTCCCTCCCACAGTCCCGCTCAAGCGCTCATAGCCGTGCGGAGTGACCAAACGTTTGTAGTGCCTGCCACTTTTTTCGCCATGCCACGCCAATATAAGAAGATAACACACAAAATGAAGGTGGAAGTGTTGGATAGCAAGAAAAAAGGAGAAGGAAACTGTGCAATAGGCTTGTCAGAGTAAACTGTTCGTACGATTTGGTCAGGGAGGGAGAAGTTGGAGAAAATCGTGAAGTCCTACGGTCCTAGTCCTAGTCCTAGCCTATCTACTACTAATTTTAAGGTAAGGTTTCATATTTTTATTCATTGTTCTTATTATATATAAGATATAGACTGTACTGTAGAGCCAAAAATGTCGAAAATAAGGCCAAAATTTTTGAAAATAGGCCATAATTGAGAGATGTCACCCATATCTAATTATTCCTATTTAAAGTTAGGTCCACAATACGCGGATTCCCAATACGCGATGCCTCCTGTCGCCCCTATTCTCGCGTATTGGGGGGGCTGACTGTATATACAAATTACGGTTACTTTTTATGTTTTGGGAGCCTACGGAATAAAAAATCTTTCTGAAGTACAGTATACAGCGTGTTTCTGAACTTTACCGACAAACTTTGTGGGTTAACCCGGGAGCTGCCGGGAGACTCTTAAGAGTTCCCCCGGCGGACTGCGGGAAGACTCTTGAGAGTAAGTAAAATAAAAAATCAACTTTTGACATCGAAAAAAAAAAAAAATTTTATTTTTATTTTCTTATTTTTTTATTTTTGTTTGGCCCCTGGGCCATGCAAAATCTCAGTCCTCTACCTCCCCTCCTTCCCCACTTTCCTCCTCTCCTTCAGTTATCACCTATTTTCCCTATTATTCCCTTATTCTGAGGTATATTTTCGTGCTAACATTAGCGAGTTGCAAGCAGGGTGTTGTCATCACTGATGGCAAGCGAGTGCAAGAGAGAGAGAGAGAGTATCGATCGACTGTGTCTCAGTGGCCTTGGGGGAAATTGGCGGGAAAGCAGTTTGCCTCACCCATACATTATACAACTCGCGGGCTATATCTCCGATTTTGACCATCCAAACGCTGTTTTCACTAGTTTTATTGTTGTTTCAGGTTAATACCTTTATAATCAACCCATAATAGGCGCATATGGATAATTATTAATGCTATTAATGGTACAATGAATATTTTAGTGACGGAAACACCTCAAATACGTCAGCACAGGGGGAAGTTTTCAATTACCCCCATGCGCACTTGTTAGGTTAATAGATGAACAGAATCTAAGTATACATGCCTAATTAAAAATATAAAGATAATGCATTATAAGAGGTACAGGACCTGCTAGCAGAAACTGCTAACAAGTTTACATAACTTGAAACAAGAATATGATTTTGTTAATAACTGTCAATGCAAAGTACAAATCATACTTAGCATGAATAATGTTATGGAAGACATGAAACTGAAAACATATGTCCAATGGAGCTTAGCACTTTTGTGCTTATCCTATGCTAAACTCGCTAGTATGAAATGCTAAACAGATATATTACTGGCTATGATAAAGGCAACGCCCTATTTACGTGAACAGAATAGCCTACACAGCCACAGCCTGTGGCCGAACAAGTCAAATCTCCCCCTACCCCACCCTCACCTCCCCCACCCACATCCCTGTCCTTTCTCGGGTAATCGAGGGAAGGTTTTAAAGCTTCGAAGCCTACGGATCTGATCGAATCCCGTGATTGAGATACTGTAATGTTTTGTTAACCGTTCGGACACTTGGCTACGGCGTTGCCTTAGTCACAACCAGTACGGTAAAGGCTCCGTTTATCATTTTACACCAGTGTTGTCAGCATTTTCTGCTAGCAGGTCCTGTACCTCTCGTATAATACGTTTAAGTTATTATTTTTACTTAGGCATTTATATTTCAGATCTCCATCAATTAACCCACAAAGTCGGTAAAGTTCGGAAACACGCTGTATACACAATTAAATATTAGAGTACAAAGTTAATTAGGCTACTCTACCAGTAATTTCACTTTTAACTTTCTACATTAGAAACTCTGTTTAGTCAGCTTTAATTTTAATTTAAAAATAGAAACTAAATTTACTCTAAATTCACACATACAGTACTCACCAGAGTCTCTAACCATGATCTCGGGGTGAAGGTATGGAGGGATAAGCCTTTATAACGGCACCCCTTAAAAACTTCAGTTCCTAATTTCTGAAGGGTGTAGAGAGGGGAGAAGGAGTTTGAAAGAGAAAGCAGTTGGAGTAGCTTTATATTCTTGATTGAAGGGCTGTTAGAGTTTGACTAATATACCCTACCAGTCCACCACTGAGAGGGAGTCCCAGGCGGCCAAGCGGACCCAAACAGCACAGGTAGGGAATCACAGGTGCCGAAGTAACCCAACGCCACAGTAAGATCTTTGTGCACTTTATACCAGTCATGGAGGCCAGAGTCCACGTCACAGCCACCGCGAACAGGGAGGGTGAATTAAAGATTCCAAAAGAGACTAGGCTGCAGTCCAATTCCAAACAAGATGAAGCTGCGAGAGAGAAGTCAGATTCCAAACGAAGAGGCTGCAGGGAGTGTAAAGTCAGATTCCAAACAAGGAGGTGGCTGTCGCGATGAAGGGTCCGATGGCAATAGAAGAGAGGGCAGTTAAGGTAGTGCTCAACCGTCTCTTACACCGTCCAGCATTACGGGCAGGGTGTCCAAGTAGGTAAATTTGGTTTGAAGATTATGAAAAGGAATAAAGCAAAACTAAATTTTAGGAAGGAGCGTTGCGTACAGATATTACAATCCCCATTTCTATGGGCAACTTTAATTTTCTAATTTATTTAATTCATTATCAGCACTACGAAAGTAAAGAATTAAGAGTAAAGGGGCAAATCAAAAGGATTCTTTTAACTTAAAACAACTAAAATAATACTGGTCAAAATTAGATTACAGTACAATGAATTCCCCATATTGGAGTTACTTTGCAGTGAATATTAAAGTTATGCAAATTAGATAGTTTTACCAATTTTGTTAACCCTTTCAGCACAATGCCTTTTTAAATTAGACTATGGCTAAAATAGACCTATGCAATATGCAGTTTAAGAAGGACCTGTGTTACAGGAATTATGGAGATAGAAATTTACCCCTTTGAGTTCTAAAGGTAGATAAGCTAAAAATAGTCTAATGGTAACTAGAATAAGTCATTGTGCTGAAGGGGTTAAGAAAATTCAGTTAAATGCTTATAAATTACCTATGGCTCTGGCTGTCAGCAGCATCGGCGAATGCAGAGTCCCGAGGAAGCGTTACCAGTGCTTGATAAACCAGACTATCCGAGGGAACAGCTCTTCCTCCCGGGACACATTGCTGATTAGGCACAGTATTAACCATGGCTCTTCAAGACTTCCGTTGGCACATCCATCAGGTTTCTTGCGTTCTGGTATTCAGTCTAGACTACCCCCTCAGATGGATTATGGAAATACTTAAAAAGACCAAAGTCATAAACTTTTATTTTCCCCATATTAAGCCTGATAAAATTGTTCAGTATACAAAGGCTGCATAGTATCCAATACAGGCATGTTAAATAAAAGTGAAAAGGGAAAAAAAAAATATGAGACGTTTTAGCCGATTCATCTACATTTAGTCTGAAAACTAAATGCTCAAAAAGGGGAGCCCATTTGTAAACTGTGGTTTGAAAGTTTTAAAGATAAATTTAGCAGATATATACACTACTAATAAAGTACAGTATGCCAACTCTGCCGGGGCTGTTCGGCCAGGCAGCTTAGGGAACAACAACAACTAATTTTATAAAGTTTACTGAAAATTAAGTTTATCAGTTACTGTGCATTAGACATACCTAGAAACTGAGCTCAAATAATAAAACTAACTTACCGCATTCGACAATCTGCAAAGGTGAATTTGCCGAATTTCACTATCTACAAAGAACTTCCCGCCGCCGAGAATCCAAAATGAAGAACTTTCTGGACTTTGACAATCAGCAAAAGAACTTCCCTCCTCGCAATTTTCAAAGAAGAACTTCCTACCTCGCTATCTGCAGAGAACGTACCACCTCGCAATCTGCAAAGAACAAATTTACCGCCTCACAATATGTAAAGAACTTACAATCTACCAAGGCGAACTTACCGCCTCGGGATTCGGAAATTAAGAACTTCCCGCGTCTCCATCTGTGAACAACTTACCGCCTCAATCTGTAAAAAAGAACATCACTTCACAATCAGCAAAGAACTTACCGCCATACAATCTGTAAATAAGAACTTATCGCCATACAGTCTGTAAAAGAACTTCCCGCCACGGGATTCAAAGAACTTACCGCCACGGGGTCCAGCAAAGAACTTACCGCCTTTCAGTCTGTAAAAAAATAAACTACCACACAATCTAAAAGAACTTACCACCACGGGATTCTGTAAAGGAGAACTTAGCACCACGGGATTCTGTAAAGGACAACTTACCACCACGGGATTCTGTAAAGGAGAACTAACCACCACGGGATTCTGTAAAGGAGAACTTGCCACCACGGGATTCTGTAAAGGAGAACTTGCCACCACGGGATTCTGTAAAAGAGAACTTACCACCACGGGATTCTGTAAAGGAGAACTTACCACCACGGGATTCTGTAAAGGAGAACTTACCACCACGGGATTCTGTAAAGGAGAACTTACCACCATGGGATTCTGTAAAGGAGAACTTACCACCACGGGATTCTGTAAAGGAGAACTTACCACCACGGGATTCTGTAAAGGAGAACTTACCACCACGGGATTCTGTAAAGGAGAACTTACCACCACGGGATTCAGCAAAGGAGAACTTACTACCACGGGATTCAGCAAAGGAGAACTTACCACCACGGGATTCAGCAAAGGAGAACTTACCACCACGGGATTCAGCAAAGGAGAACTTACCACCACGGGATTCAGCAAAGGAGAACTTACCACCACGGGATTCTGTAAAGGAGAACTTACCACCACGGGATTCTGTAAAGGAGAACTTACCACCACAGGATTCTGTAAAGGAGAACTTACCACCACGGGATTCTGTAAAGGAGAACTTACCACCACGGGATTCTGTAAAGGAGAACTTACCACCACGGGATTCTGTAAAAGAGAACTTACCACCACGGGATTCTGTAAAGGAGAACTTACCACCACGGGATTCTGTAAAGGAGAACTTACCACCACAGGATTCTGTAAAGGAGAACTTACCACCACGGGATTCTGTAAAGGAGAACTTACCACCACGGGATTCTGTAAAGGAGAACTTACCACCACGGGATTCTGTAAAGGAGAACTTACCACCACGGGATTCTGTAAAGGAGAACTTACCACCACGGGATTCAGCAAAGGAGAACTTACCACCACGGGATTCAGCAAAGGAGAACTTACCACCACGGGATTCAGCAAAGGAGAACTTACCACCACGGGATTCAGCAAAGGAGAACTTACCACCACGGGATTCAGCAAAGGAGAACTTACCACCACGGGATTCAGCAAAGGAGAACTTACCACCACAGGATTCAGCAAAGTAGAACTTACCTCCACGGGATTCAGCAAAGGAGAACTTACCACCACGGGATTCTGTAAAGGAGAACTTACCACCACGGGATTCAGCAAAGGAGAACTTACCACCACGGCATTCAGCAAAGGAGAACTTACCACCACGGGATTCAGCAAAGAACTGCCATACAATCTGTAAAATAACTTACCGCCACGGGATTCACCAAAGAACTTACCGCCACAGGATTCAACGCAAGAATTTTATGCACAAATCTGTAAAGAATTAAGAACTTACCGCCTCACAATCTGTAGAGAAATTATCGCCACACAATCTGTAAAGAACTTACCGCCTCGGGATTATGCACAGATTAACTTACCGCCACAGGATTCTGAAAAGAACTTACCGCCACGGGATTCAAAAACTACCTTGCCACCACAGGATTCAAAGAACTTCCCACCTCTCAATCTGTAAAGAAAAACTTACCACACAATCTAAAAGAACTTACTGCCACGGGATTCAGCAAAGAACTTACCGCCAAGGGACAACAAAGAAGGACTTGCCGCTACACAATCTGTAAAGAAAAACTTACCGTCTCTGGGTTCTGCAAAGACTAACTTACCGCCACGGGATTAAACGCAAGAAGAATTTTCCGCCACAATCTGTAAAGAACTTACCGCCGTGGGATTCAGCAAAGAACTTACCGCCGTGGGATTCAGCAAAGAAGAACTTACCAACTCTTATCTTCAGAAACATAACTAGCTAACCTGAAGAAAGTTATTTACCAGTATATACAATACAGTATAAATCGAACTGGCTCAAAGGCTACTGTAATCTCCAGAATAATTATAGACCTTTTTGCATAGCCTATGTTAACCCTCTCATTCGCCAGAAAATGCACTAGTCTTTGCCCCCTCTAAATGCGGCTTTCAAAACAATAATTGACAAATCACCCAAGGATGTTAACCCCTCCAACCCGGATGACCTCATATACGCCCATAACATACTCGGCCCGCGCAACCCGGATGGCCTCATGTACGCCCCTTGCTTTCGTGCTTGATTTTCGAAAGCCGCGCGCACATTTTGTGATGATGGGGCGGTAGGTGGCGCCACCCGGCGTCAACGACGCCACAACAACAGTATCTACCCCGACGCCATCATGGACAGTACACCAAATAGTGATTCCGCCGTGTCCGACATCGTGCTTCCTACGACGCCCTTGATAGTGCGTCGTGCCTTACCCCGACGCCATCGCCTAAATGTGTTATCTCCCGGAGGTATTGAGACGACTTTGAGACTTTATGAGAAAGCTGATGCCAAGCATAAGATTGATGAAGAAGTGAGTGACCACTCGAGTAATTATAAGTCGAGTGATTATGGCCATGAGAGTGATAAAGAACAATTCCGTGGATTTGCGAAAGAATTTGAGAGTGATGAGAGTGATGAAGGTGATGTACCAGTTGTTGAGGGAGCTGGTTTACCTAAAGAAAGTGAACTTGCGAGAGTGAGTGAGTGGGAGAGTTCAAGGTCACTCACCAAATTTCGCATAAGTGACACGACTCCAAGCCCTTCCCCAGGTAAATCGCCTTTCAAGCTCCATTTCTACAAGTTAAAAATACTTGAAAAGGCGGCCGCGGCAGCTAGGGAACAAGCTAAAATACTTGGTGAGGATGAGGCTGTGAGTGAGGGTCAGCGTGGTGACCCTTCTCGACCGCCATTGTCTCCCTTATCTACCCACGCCACCCAAGATGACCCGGATGCCCCGCATTCTTCCCCACCACCCCCACCATTGCCAAGGGTTGAGGACCCCCCACTTTCGGCCTATTTGCCTCCTAGGTCCCCCGACAGGAGACATACTGCTGCCGAAAAGGGGAAAGGTAGAAAATATACTAAGAAAATGAAGAAAAGTAAGAGAGTTTTGTTTGAGGCTCCCGCGGCGGCGTCCACCCCTGCCGGCCCCAGCCATACGTCCCCGCAACTTTCCCCACGGTCCTCCCCACCTCTCCCGCCTTCAACATGTCTTCCTGCAGAAGTATTTGAGCTCGCATCACCAATACCTGGGCCTAGTGAAAGTGAATCATTGCTTTCTGTGACTCGTCGCAGGCCAAGGAGCCCGGGACCTCGGGAGGACACAGCCTCACCTGTCACTCCTTCCCCACCTCGCCCACCCGCACGCCGCCCACGCATCACTGGTTCCCCGCCAGATTATGTGGGGGCCACTGATGATGAAGGGCACCGCTCTGAAGACTCTGGCCATGATTACAT